>ML295654.1:33320-56158 GCA_005239495.1 Nicotiana undulata | reverse complement strand
GTGGCATGCCACGTCATTTGACATGTGGCACCGAACTGGGCCTCTAGGAAAATGACATATTGGGCCTAATAAAGTGGGCTCATCACTTTAGCCCAATTAAATGGGATAGCCTAACGGATTAAGACTTAATTATTTAATCCATATATATTGAACTTATATAATTAATTCAATTATATTAACCCGTAGTATTTATTTGGACCAATATATTTTGAATTTAAAATATAGTCCGAATTATTTCATGGATTTAATTTTAATAAAATTTATATGCCTACAATTTCCATACGCGATCGGGGCATGCTTTGAAGATATGGTACTTTGGATTACCGACGATATGTTCTATGGCTTTGGGCTAAGTGGGGGAGTCTGCTAATGACGATTGGATTGTAGGATCAAGCGTTGACTGGTTTCCAGGTTGAGGGGTTCCTTGGTTATTTCTTTGAATAGTCATATGCTGGTGAAGCGCGAGTTGCTCGGTGCGTAATAAATTAATAATTGTGTATTGAAGATCATAGTAAGGTGAGTGGTTATCGAGAAGGTTCTGACGAGTTCCAGATCATATGCTGCATTTAAGGACTGCTGAATTTGCGTATGGGTAAGGCGTGAGATCGGTATCGAATGGTAATCGGATCTGCGGTATTACCATGTCAAAAGTGATTCTACATGGCAATATTTGAGGAATGCAAGAAACGACTTCCGATTCCTAGAAGGTCCCTTTAGAGGGATGCATATCAGATTGAGTTGCTTGTGGGTTGGTAGTCTAGGTGATTCAGTTGAGTTAGAGGCAATCAGTTCTGATGACTCGATCATGTGCTAATGAGTTCCGAAGAATTTACCATGGTTATGGCCACGATCGGAGTTGATGTTTGCTACGGGTATAGAAGCTATATTGCGTGTGGTGATGTTCTCCTATATTGAGTTAAATGCAAGGTTCGCGATTGATGAGATGTTCAATGTGCTTGTGACAGTGCGTTGGTGGGGTTGAAAGCTGCGAGTTCATAATAAAATAAAATGCTCTTACTGAGAGTCGAACCCAAGACCTCCGATAACTAAGCACACACTCTAAATAACCAAGCTCCAAGAGCTTGTTGTTATTTTATTTTAGTTCAAAACAATTAATCTCCTTTTTCATCGATTTGTTATAAAATTCAATTATAACTACGAATGATAAATTTACTGAAAATATAATTACAAATAATAAATATAGGATATATATTTGACGTGTCTGCATAACTTTCCCTATTTAGTTTCAGCCATTCAGTTACCGACGTATGCCCTAAACAGATGACTATAACGGTCCACACCTAACGACAATGTTGGGAAAGCAACCAAAGAGTCAAAAATGGGTGGTTTATGTTCAGATGATATTATTGTAAAGCAAATCCATGTGTTTCACGTTCTTCATTGCCTCACCCTTTATATGGATAGATATACACACACAACGTTAAAACTTACCCGTACCAAATACTTATATCAACTCTACTAATTTGAATTTACTCTTTGAGTGATAAACTAAGGTACTATTAATTAATTATGATTTAATAATAATTATATTTATATAGATATGTGCCATGCATTTATTGGATTCATATAAAAATATTCCATATTGGTAAGTTTTTACTCCCGCAAATGGCATAATTGATGCCTTTGTCCTTTTCGTTCTTTATAATTGTCCGTTGACTTAGTTGCACAATATAGTAAATTAACTATATCTATTTTAAAAAATAAATTAATAATAATATTAATTAAATAAATTATTTTGAATGGATAAGTAAATAAACTTAATATGTGATAAGTATATCTGCATATAAGAAATATTAAATTTTATTTATTACGAGTTATTGAAAAGTCACATTGTATCTAACTACTAGCACGTCTCACCTTTCTTGAAAATTACAAAATGCAATTAGCCCCCCTTAATTACAATTAGTTTCATGTGATGGAGTAATTATTTGGTTGGGCAAATAACTTTAAGCTATGTAATTATATCCAAATCTAATTACAAGGTAAATTTTCAAACAGCTGACTCTTAGGAGTATTATTTATTTTCTTCATTTTTCCTACAATCCATTAGATTAATTTTACATTCAATTGTTAGTATTTTACTATTTCTAAAATTAAATCTGAACAAATTTATTAGTGCGATTATCATGTAATGAAAGGGTGTTTACTTTTCAAAACGATTTTAATATAAACAAATCTAGATTCATTGTTTCACATTCTATTGTCACCCAATTTAAATCTAATTATGTTCTTCACAACTATGCACTACTGCTCATATTTATTTTTCTAGCGCTTTCGCTGGTTCTACAGTTTTTTCCCTTTTTCTTTTGGTCAAAGTTTATAAGATGTTTGAGAAATTTGAATTTTTCCCATTTCAACTTGTCTAAAACTAACCAAGATTTGCGTAGAAGAAAAATATTTACTCACAATCGTTATTTATATTAAATTATATTTTAAGGTATATATATATTAATTATAATAAAATAATATTGTATAAAAATCAGTTAAATCAATAATTATCTATTATTGAGGGGGCAAGTCCCGCAATTTAAAGCAGATCTGAAAATCTGGGGCACGTGACTACATCTTTGACTCCGTGGTGCACAAATTAAAAAAAAGGAAGACATGTGACCATAATCTACATTTATTCTAATTTACTGTCATTTCGAAAAATATAATATATTGTGTAGTGCTGGGCATTGATTATCGTGTTTGAACAGAATTTCTACTTTTTAATAAAATAAATGGATCTACAGTCCGACGTACTTGTTTAGCGTTGGAATATTTTCTCTATGTTATATTCAAGTCTAAGATCCATTTATTAATTTAATCAACTATGATTATTTAATACATTCAGATTGATGGAACAAAAGAGTTAGGCTAATGTGGAAGATTAGAAGAAGAAATAAATTTATGATGTTGAATCCTCTTCCACGTGCCCAACATCTATTTGCAAGTCCACCCTTGTTTCTATTATATACTAATTTTTAGTGTATCTGGTCTATCGTGTCAATCAATAAAAATATATACAAGAAAATAAATTTATTCTGCATGCACTCCATACACTCTTATAATCTAGGTAAACTGATATGTATTTCAGTAATCGTCATAGGCCGTCGGCCAGACACTCGCAATTTAGTCTTTTTTTTTTTTTTGAGTCTTATGTTTCTTCTCACCTTAAAGATTTTCATTTAACTCTAACTTATGCACCACATGAAAAAGTAGGAACATTCTAAAAGAACCCATTCCACCTAATCTCTTCCAAAATAATTATATATATAAATCAAAGTAAAAATATAACATTACAAAGTTTAACATGAAAATAGAAATTTTAAATAAAAAAATGGATTCTACGTTTTTGTTCGACAAAGTTGCCAAAAACTTTCTTATAACAAAAATAGTTAATATCAGTTTCCTTTTAATGTATTGTCCTTTTCTATTTATGTATAGGAAATATTAGAATGTAAAATAATATGATTCCTTCTTGATATATATATTTCTTTTAATTGACTTAAGATTTTAGGAATTGAAGATATTTTAGTTCATTTTGTAAAACGTACTTTTCTCATTTATTTATGGTAGGTATTTTATGAATGTGTTTTTCGCTTTTCTAAATCAAAGTCCTAAATAGAAAAGTAATTAAATGAGTATTTTTAAATATTAGGAAAGTAATTGAATGATTAATTAAATGACTATTTTGTCCAGTGTGAACTCTATTTTAAAGGAATAAAAAAGCCGAACGATATTTCGCTAAGAACCTTCGTGCTTTAAAATAGAGTTCACACTGGACAAAACCTTCGTGCTTTTAATATAAATATAAATATAGATATAAAAAATGCAAAAATTCATATAGTTGATTAGAACTTATTTATGACTAAAATATAGTCGTTGTTGTTAATATTATGACATAACTTATTTCAATCTTCATTTGTTTGGTATTTTTATGGTAAATGTCGCTATTTTGTAGTGTCCCCTCACATTGACAAATGATGGCCTCTTGATTCTTACGTAATAAATTCTGAAATACATATCTGACCATAATGTTGGTAGTAATTTTACACTCCAATTCATATAATTTCCTTTTTTTTTCTCTTTGTTCAAAATATAAATTCCAATTTGAGGAAGAGTCTTTTTTGTAGGGGAGAGTAAATTGACTTCTCATGTTTTAGAAGGTCAGAGATCCACTGCGAGGTGTAGAACTTCTGTCATAAATTGATTTAAGAAATTTTTATATTCCTANAAAATATCTACAAACTGGGTACATTGAATAGAAAGAGACGAAAATTAATACAGCGTGATTTGCGTTTGAAAATTTCTGAAAGAATCTTTAATTCCCCAATATTAGCGCACCTAAATAAGGAATTTTAATACTACAATGATTCCTTATTTAATGAAATATCTGAAAGAATATTTACTTCCTTAATTTTAGCGCCTAAATAGGAAGATTATATCTACTAAGATTCTGTATTTAATGTCTGTTTTGTAAAAAAAACTATTAACAAGGCGGGTAATTTTCAAATCATGAACATATTTAGTAATATAGTTTCCTATATGGTATAGGAACGAAAATGTCAAAATCATGAACAATGATTAATGGATTCGCCATTTACTTTTATAATCGATATACATAAATTATGTAGTGGTTATACACATATTATATACGATTATATACATTCTATATATGGATGGTACATTTGTTATATATAAGCCGGCTATTTTTTGTTTAAGTGACGGTTATTTAAGTCCATAATTATTATTTTTATTATTATTATTATTATTTATCTAGTTGTAATAGTACTACTTGCATTACTTATTTCGCTGTCGGTTTTAATGGTTGTGGGTGTTGGGTCCAAAGTATTATCACCTCTCTATGACATTAGCATTTTCATTACGTTGTGGCTAAGAGATGTCAACCATCACATGGCTCCATTATATATATGGGGACTAGTATAAAAAAAATTGTGAACTTGGTTGATTGAACACGGAGTTTAAGAAAAAAATAAAAAAGTTTGAATTTGTGGTCCTAAACAAGTTAAAAAGAGGTCCAGAGTATTTGTGTGGTTATAGAAAACTTCTCATTAAGGGTAAAATTGTAAGTTTAAAATAAATTGTTTATAAATTAGAAATGAATCATTCTTTTTGGATCGAACCAAAAAAGAAATAATATAAATTCAAAAAAGGACTTTAATTATGAAAGTAACATTTTTTGCCGCACATCAATCATCAATAATTTAATATTAACTCAAAGTTTAAAGCAAAAGCTAATCTTATTCGACCTAGCTACTTGCCTTGACGGAGTCCGATGGATGATGAACAAGACCAAAGACCTAGGTTGATTGCCTTCATTGCACTTTGGAGTACACTCGCTTTAGATTAGCCCAAGTGAATAAGCATATATCAGTCGGGGCAGAGCTAGGTGGGCAGAAGGGGTTTCGGTCGAACTTTCTTCGTCCAAGACATTATATATATAAAATCAATTTTTTAATATGCATATATTAGATGTTGAATTCTCTTGATTTCGTCGCGTATTTACTTTTTGTAACTATTGAATTCTTTGATAAAAATCGTGCTTCCACAACAAGACTGATAAGAGGCATGTGTTTGCATGGTCCATAGTTTATACCAGTTTATTATTATCCCACATAGTAGTCCCATTCTATTGCCATCTATTCCCTAATTAATTAACGTAGCATAACTGTTATCCAACCACTTGATAACATGAAAAACTCACCCTAAACTGTAATTGTCAATGCAGTTGTTTGGGCCTACAAGTCAATATTTTCTAATGTTATTTAAGTTTACAAAATATTTTAATGCTTTGCAAATGCTAAATGTAAGATCCTTTATTACTCCAGTCAAAAGAGCAATATTTTTAAAAAGAAAAAGAACTGATTTAATTCAATAAGTAGAGAATCCCATTGGATGAAAATAGCACGGGCTAGCCAATTTTAAGATTGGTAATTGAAAAATACCAAGCGTTTGTAAAGTCATTAGAAAATAGCTATTATTTTGCTGAAACATGGAAAGTTCCAGTATAATATGCTAGATTTTTGAGCTCCTGCACATAGACTTTCAGCATATTATGGGGGAACTCCAGCACACGAAAAGTTCCAGCATAATATGCTGAACATTGGAGCACCCAGGGGCGAAGCCACCCTTTTCAAAGGGTGGTCAACTGACCACCCTTCACCGAAATATTGCAAAAAATTACACTGTGTATATAAGTAAAATACTAATTTTAACTGTATAAAATATATATTGAACACCCTTTGTCGGGAATTCTTTTTTAGTTCTTTCAAGTTTGAACACCCTTAGAAACATTTCTGGCTTCGCCACTGGGAGCACCTATGCTTGAACTTCCAGCATATTATGTTGAAACACCAGCACATTATGTTGAAATTCCAGCACATTATGAAATTCTAGGACGTTATGCTAGATTTATTCCCGATTTTTAAGGATGTATTTGTTCGAGTTTTATCTTTATACGAAAAAAGTAACAAAATTTCGATTACTTTAGAATCCGTGATTATTTATCCACTACCAGTTATAATCTAGCTATTTCTGATATTTTCCTCCGATTTGGACTTAGCGTCACTCCCATTTTCAGTTTTGGGCCTCAAGGACTTAACGTTTTGTCTGGGTCAGGTTTAATAGGACTACTTTTAGCCCAACACTAAATACATATATACTGGCTGTTGGATCAAATGGATATGGACCTTGAAGCTATATGGACTTTCACAGTAAAACCTCGTATGTCCCCACGCCAATTTTACCTCCTATACCAAAGGTTGATATCTTATTTATTATAAATGAATACCCTTTTAAAAAATTATCTCTTGTAGTTACTTTTTAATTTTTATAGTAAAATATCTACGTATGGCCTCTTTCTACCTTTAAGCCATTAAATGCGTTGTGTATTATTTTTCTCTTTCCTTTTCTCTTCCCTCTCTCCTCCTTTCTCTTTTTTCCTCCCCTTCTTTTAGAAACCCTAGCAAGGGATGTGTTAACTGTATTCAATATAATTATATAATTTCAAAGCTTCACTTTGTTTCACTATTTTGTCCAGCAGTATGTATTCAATGTATCGTAGAATGTATTCATATGTTTTTTTAATTAATATAATTTATGTATTCAGAAGTATATACGTATTCAAATATATATGCAATATGTACTCATATGTATTTGCACTATAGATAACCTGTTATGCTTCATGTATTCAATGTATTTTTATGTATTTAACTTTATTCAATGTAATTATATAATTTCAATATGTAAATCTATTCATAAAGATACCACAAATATTTTAGTAAAGATACCACTAAAAAAAGAAGGATGGATTGAATCTCTAAAGATTGGCTCTGTTTTTTGGGTGTTTTTCGGTTGAGAATCTTTTCTATAACTGGAAATACAAATTTTGTGTGTTATAATTGAGTTTGTTGAGTTATATTAGGAGTCTATCGCGTTAATTGATTCACTTACCGTTTTTAAACGGTTGAAGACCTTTTTTTTCTCAAATTCCGTTACTGTATTCAGGAATGCGGTTTGCGAATACAATCGAATACATTCTTTGCTTAGTTAGACTCCCCTGTTTTCCGCCGATTTTTACTACTGTATTCATGAATACAATAGCAAAAATATATCGAATACAGCCTATAACAAATGAAAACATAGCTATAGGAAGTAATTTAGTAAATGGTAGCTATAGCAAGCTAATAATCACTAAAACTCTCTTAAAATATTAAGTTTAAGTTCTCCGCACGAGCAATATAACAGTAGGGACCTTTGCACAAATACCCAATTGGATTTATTGTTACTTTATAGGCCGTATACATAAATTATATATTGGTGTTATACATTATTATACACATATTATACATTTGCCGGCTATTATTAGGTTAATTGGTTGGATATGCGGTTTAGGTCTTTTAAAAGGTACTTATATGCAATTATGGTAAGTATCACTTGATAACCTGCCAATGCTAACGGACCTATAATAATAAGGTTAATTTATAGTATGAAATATTCACACTACTTTCAATACTACAACTTAAATTCTAAAAGAAACATACCGAGGCTGAGGGAGAGCGCTTGTTTTCCATTTTCTTCCTCTGATTTATTTCATTGGAAAGCTATTAGTTTCTTTGTTTCTATCTTTTATTTGTTCTACTGACTTTCTTTGTAGTTTTTGTGGCTTTAAATTTCAAAATATTGGTTATGGGATTAATACAAAGTGTGCTAATACGTCCTCTGTTTTACTATGGATGAGGCGACAATCTTTACCAAGTCCAAATAATTATCGACCACTGAAAAAACATTTGCTTCGAGTTGCTAAACACCTTTAGTCGTTGCGATGCAAACCGCTGAACCTCAGACTCGAGTGAAAGTATCCCGAATATCGATTAATTTAGGCCACCTTGCCTCTCGATTCGGCCTCCGAACGCCTCAAATCTAGCTACAAGTAATACAACACAATCAATTTAGGCTAAGGGATCAAATCCACAAAAAAAGCATCAAATTATAGGTTAAATACCGAAATTTACTATACCCGTCCCCCGAGCCCACGTCTCGAAATCCGACAAAAGTAAAAAAACATGAAAGCCCATTCACTCACGAGTCCATACATACAAAATTTATCAAAATCCGACATCATTTGATCCCTCAAATCCTCAAATTAAATTCTCCAAAAATCCCAAGCCCTAACCCCTATTTTCACCCTTAAATTCCACTAATTAGATGATAAAAATTTGGGAAAACACCATAGTTATGAGTATTAGAGTTCAAGAAACATACCTCACTGAAAACCCTTGAAACCCCTTCAAAATCACTCCAAAAAGCTCCAAGAACCGACTCGAAAATGGTGAAAATAAACCAAAATTCGCGAAGTGTTCTACTTATAGTTTCTGCACATGTCTTTGAAATGATTGGTTATAACTGAGACCCTTGCCGCTTGTTGTGAAATTGATTGATGCTTTCCCCTTGCCGGGTGATATTGAAATGTATTTCCACTATGCTGTACTCCTTGCCATTATATATGTCATTGTTTGGTGAGGAAGAGTGTAAAGCACGAAGGGTGATGTCGTGCCATGATATTTGATTACATTGCATAGTGAGGAAGAGTGTAAAGCACGAAGGGTGATGTCGTGCCATGATTCACATTGATTATAAGCACGAAGGTTAATGTCGTGCCATGATTTATATTGCCTTACATTGAACATTGCATTGTAAGGAAGAGAGTAAAATCACGAAGGGTGATGTCGTGCCATGAATTATACTATTTCACATTATACATCGCATTGTGAGGAAGAGAGTAAAAGCACGAAGGGTGATGTCGTGCGATTATTTACATTTCTGGTACTTATACTTGTTTCGTTAGCTATTGTGTTAAATTGCCTCCCTTGTTTACTTCTATATGTCAATTTAACTGCTTCGTTTTACTTGTTCCCCTTTACTGCCCCCGTATCCCATACTTGTCTGCCTATCTTTTGCCTTGTTTTTCCATGCTTTGGGTTGTAAAATAGAACAGGCTAACGTTGTTGCTAAGTCTAGCCTCGTCACTACTTCGGCGGAGGTTAGGCTCGGCACTTACTCAGTACATGGGGTCGGTTGTACTGATGCTACACTACACTTCTTAATGGTGTGCAGACCCCGCATCCGGACCTAGTGGACCGCATTGAGGGAGTCACCTTCAGTCCACCCAGAGCTTCAAGGTATACCCGTTGGCGTTCGTGGGCCTTGGCGTCTCTCCTGCCTTTGGATTCCTTATTGTCTTATCTTTTTTTTCCCAGTTTCAAGACAATGATGTATTTCTTTTCAGACTATGTATTTAGCACTCTGTTTAGACAGTTCGTGAGTTGTGACACCCCGGTTTTGGGCTTATGCGACGTTATGTATTTTACCATTTCACTTTGCATTTTCGAATTTCCATTACATTTCCGCTGTTAAAATTCTAAAGTGTTTCGTTATTTCTGTTAAGATTTTTAAAAGTATTCTCTTTGCTATTGTCGAACTGGGTTGCAAAAGTTAGATTATTTGTGCACTTTGGCTTGTCTAGCGGGTTCAACGTTAGACGCAGTCACGTCCTGAAGGGTGGGATTTCGGGTCGTGACAAACTCCAAGTATATTGGGAGAAAATCTCAGTTACATTTGACCTAATTTTAAGCACATTATGAGTGTAACTTGTGAAGACCTTTGCCAACTTTTGTTCCACAACTTGCTTGACTTCAAAACGTAGAACACAACTATCATACGATAAAATAACTCATAGAATAACATCCACATCATGTAATGAACCATAGTCTCACCCTAAAGTACATGTTATAACACTCCAAACTCGTCTACTTTCGACGAAACTTATTTTCTTCAATTGATTTAGCTTCTAAGCTTTCCAACCCTCTTGGTACTTGTTATTCATGATCTTAAATATTTGTAACCTCCAATTTAACATGATTAACTTACTTTATATTCCATCAAATATAATTTTATTTCTGAGCTTACATTAATTGACTTACGATGTACTCTCACGTACGAAAACATGGGGTGTAACAGGTACATGAGTGGATTCTTGTTCCATCAATATTCCCACCCTATCTATTAGCTTGTCAATTCTAGTATCTTGATTTTGCATGCGCTTGGTCAAGCCAACAATTGCTTCCGTCAAGTTTGCCAACTGCTCTTCCACAGATGAAGTGTTTGTCACCATGGCTTGCATGATTGTTGTAGATAATGGGGAGTAGCATGGATTGTCACACAGATTGATTCTCGAATGGCTCACGCAATGCGGTGTAAGTGGGGAGGATCCATCACTTGAAGCATCATCATCTTCCTACTCAATAGAGTTCTTGGATCCGGAGAGGTCAAGTAGAGCAAGAGTTTTCTTGATCTTTTCAGCAACATCGCTTCCTCCTTCGGGTACGTTAGTGGAAGATCCGAAAATAGGGGTTGATGTGGACGTTACTTCGAGTTCTTGTTGTCCTAAAGAGCTTGTTTTGCTCCTCATAACTGGTTCGAAGCTTCCAAAGGTAACATCGAGGATGTTGTCCACATCAGCATAGAACCTGGAGTTAGCAGCCTTGGTGGAAGTTGATCCGAGGTTGATTTTCTTTGAAACCATTTTGATGTTCTTAAACTTTGGTGATTGAAAATTTGAGATGAGAGGTAGAGATTGTCCCACTAGCGTGCCAGAATTTGTAGACAATAAGTTGCGTCGAAAAAATTAAATCATGACCGAAAAATATTGCAACAATCGTTGTATTTGATTTCAAACAATATGAGTGTACAATCTCTATGAATCCTCTTATTCTTCTTTTCAATAATAAATAAATTCAAGGGTCTTCGAGCTTGATCTTGAATATGTAGTTGTTGCCACGAACGATGATCTTGTTATTGAGCTTGAGTTTGATTGCTTGAACTTGAACTTGAACTTGATTTGTTCTTCGTTTTTGAGCTTGATTGCTTGAGCTTGAACTTGATTTGTTTTTGAGTTCGGACATTAATTTCTTAATTTAAGAAGAACATATACATATATAAAACTTGCATGAGATGTATTATAAACCATAATTTTTATTTATTAAAATTATTTAACAAGTATTTTAAATAGTATTGTTAACTTCTCAAATAATAATGGTGTTATTATATTATAAAATAGAAGAAGTAGAGTATTTAGAAGTTTGTTCAACTTACGATACTATCTCTAAGATTAAGGTTTCTTAAAGGATTAACATATGGCGTTCGGATAAGAGATTTGATATTTTTTCATCCACGTCTTCATTAGATATAACCAAGAAAAAATGGATTTTGAAATAAAACCAAATCATTGTTTATTCCAGCTCTGTCTTTCTATTCTTTTTTTAAATGACCCGTGTAAATTGGTTCATCGGAATTCCTAATTATTAACTGCACACTTTTAATTTTTTTAATGTTGGAATATGTGTTAGGAGTGTTTATGTGGGATAGTAAAATTAATATGATCAATTTTATTGCTAATTAATGTTAAAAGGTGGATTTCTTAATCTATGTGAAAACAACCAAAAAATCACTTATTTTGGATCGGAGAAAATAATACTAAGTAATCTCTTTAAATTGTCGATAAAAATAGAGTTGACTACAGCTCAATCATATACTTCCTCCGTTGCAAAATAAGTAAACTTTTTTTATAGTTTTCACACATATTAAAAAATTTACTTTTTAACATTAATTAGCAATAAAATTGATCATATTAATATTTACTACCTCTTCACATATATAATGCTAACACATACTCCAACACTATTTACTCCAAAGACAATGTGGGGGAAAAATCATTCTTGAAATCTAAAAAAATTACTTATTTTGGACCACAAAAATAAAACCAGAAAATCACTTACTATGAACCGGAGGGGTAGTACTAATAGCAAATTTTTTGTTGGACTCAACTTTGCACTCAATCTCCTTATTAGTACAGAACTCCATCCTTTGCAATAAGTGATTTCTTGACTTTTTTTTAATCCAAAATAAGTGATTTTTTCAGATTTTATGAATGAAAGAATTATTATTTTTTCTTAAATTGCCCTTGGAGGAAATAGTGTTGGAGTATGTGGTAAGAATATTTATGTGAAGGGGTAGTAAAGATTATTATGGTTAATTTCGTCACTAATTAATATTAAAATGTTGATATCTTAATAATGGAGATTATCTATTAATTATCCTAATTATCAAAATGTTGGATATTTTATTAAATAACCTCTTTTTCCAAATAAATACACACAACTCATAGCAGCTGGAGAGGATATCAGAGGAGGACAGGTGGGCTTGCAATGAGTATGCTCCAGTAGTGGTAGAGCACTATCTAATTAATTAGGAACAGATTACATTAATTATTACCACTCCCCTCCCTCATTTCTGCAACCTCTCTGCAAGTGGAATTCGTTTTTTGGTGGAATGTTTTTGTTATTTAAGACATAAAATTCTGTTTAGTTAATTTTTAAATGGTTTTTAAAAAGGTTTTATTTCACCTTTTTTTTCCCACTATGAAATTCTTTTGTTGAAGAGGAATTTTTACAAATAGTTATTGGGAATATTCGCCATTTGAAATTCGCTGATGTTATTATCTGAATATATGTCCATTAGGAAGGTAAAATGCTCCCAATCAAACCAGAAAAACTTTGCAATCCCAACATGTCACACACCCAAAATCTATAAATGATCGTGATGGTGCCTAACACCGATGTCAGACAACAATAATTGATTGATTCGATTATTCGTATTAGTATTTTTTTTGAAATCATAATTTTCATTCAATTAAATAATCAGAAATAAAATTTACAGAGTAAATGATAATATGTTTAATTTTGAACAATCATAGGTACCCCCAAAATCCGGTGTAACATGTACATGAGCATCAACTAGGAAGTAAAATAAAATACAGCATCTGTCCAGAATACAAATTAGACAGAAAAAATACAAAACTCTGAAGGAGACTCTCCTGGTCGCGGATCGTAACTTGAAATGAAACTCACGGTAAGTCCCCGTATCATTCGTGCCTCCGTGCCCAAAGGACCACCGGATATAAAAGTACATGCACAAAAAATGTACAACAAGTGTAGTATGAGTATGTAAATCCACGTGTGTCCAATAAGTATCTAGCCTAACCCCGGAGGAGTAGTGACGAAGGGTCGACATCGACACTCACTAGTGGTCCAATAATATCAGGTACAGTAAGGAGGTGAACAAATCTGAGGCAGAGTAAATAAATGAATTAAACAAATGTAAATCTGTGTCCAATTATTCTCTTTACAATAAACACAAGCTCTTAATTAGCAATTCCTCCTCAACCGGAGATGTATATATATATATATATATATATATATATATATATATATATATATATATATATATATATATATATATATATATATATATATATATAAATGCTAAGACATACGATCTGATCCCATCAAAATATGTACACTGTCGAGGGTCGAATGGCACGAACCATAGATGCATCTATTAAATTGTCGAAGCGAACGATTCACTCCCATGAGAGTGTGGTACACAAATCCTGCTGAGGCGAACGGGCCGATCCCATCCCATCAGAGTGTGGTACATAAATCCTGCCGAGGCAAACGACCCAGTCCCATTAGAGTGTGGTACATAAATCCTGCCGAGCCGAACAACCCAATCCCATTAGAGTATGGTACATAAATCCTGTCGAGGCAAACGACCCGATCCCATTAGAATAAAAAGCTTAAACGCGTCCTTGACCCCACTTGAAAGAACATGTGAGTTATAATTTTTAAAATTATTCGATGACAACACATAATGCGCGAGAAATCTGTAAGAGGAATACCATTATTCCGTGGAAAATCATAAAACTCGTGAAAACTCTACAATAGCAGGTCTACCACTCTACGCATGTCTAGTCTCAAGTTATAATGTGAAATAAAAGAATTAAACGAGCGAGGATAATCCCTATAGTACAAGTACAACATGATGTAAACCTAAGTCTACACATACAATAACATGAATCTAACTACGTACGGACTCTCGTCACCTCGTGCGTATACATCAAATATATCACCTAGGGGTAGTTTCCCTCTCAAAGAGTTAGACAGGAGACTTACCTCGTCTCAAAGCTTACTTTCCGGTCCAAAATTATGCTTTATATCCTCAACTCGATGCCAAACGACCCGAAGCTTGTCAAATGTTACATAAAATAGCCAATACATGCTCAAGACTTCACATCCTAACTATTAAAGTGATTTTTCCGACCCAAATTGAAGAATTCCTAAAATTCACCTCCAGACCCACGCGCCCGAATTCCGAAAATTTTCGAAGATAAACATTACCCATAACATCATGAACTCAAACATGTGATTTATTCTCAATTTTATGCCCAAATTCGTGGTCGAATTCTGATCACGCCCAACTATGCCTTATAAAAAGGACTAAGCGGTCGTTGCAAATATAATCCGATTTACAAGTCCGGAGTGGAATCCCACAGAGAACTAAGGCTTAGCTACAGTTGTTCACTATCACCAAGAATACAAGCTTGAACAATTCCTACCTTATAGTTATTAATATTTTTATGTTTAACTAATTAAATAACAAATAAAGATACTACGGGTTAGAGAAAAGATTAAGGAGGTTATGATTTCCCCAATTGTCGGAATCCTTCCCGCTATGTCTTCTATAGTTTCGCCTAAGTATTCTCTACCGATCTTGAGCGCTCTGAATACCGTAAATCTCTCCCGAGTAATTACGATAATTTACTAGACATACTCTTTCGAGTTACGTTAGCTGGATATAAGTACGGCTCACTTAGATCGCACACAAGGTTTCGTTATCCCTAATCACACCTTTAAACCCTCGATTATTGATTCCTCATATACTTTGGGAGTTGTGCTGTTCAACAACTACCTAGATATGCACTCTCTAATGAGTAATACACACTAAATAGGCACAATAGATTGTGAGCTCTTCAACCAACCACAATATAAATGTAGTTGAACAAGTAGAGAAATCCAACGACTCAATTATATAAAAAATAATAAGAATTTATACTACAAAAGGTTCCATCAAAATCCTAGATAAAAAATTAGATATTCATAAAATTATGTAAAATTACAATAGTAAAAGTCATAACCAACAATGAAAAATAGAAAGAGGAAGGAAGAACTCGTAGAAGAATTCCCCGCCTTGCTCCTATTGTGTCTCTGCCTCCTTAGGTTGAATCTGTGTCTCAAATCTGTTCCAATCTCATCAAAATACTATTTTTCCATGTATATATACCAAGTAGGGTCGGACCCAAATAATTATACATTCTCCTACGCGAAAAAAGACAGTTTTTCAGGTTTGGAGTAGCGTGGTCGCGCATATCGAAAAGTTTCTACTCCAGTCTGTGGTCGGGGTTTAGACCGCATATTTCACCCTGTTACGTTTGGAGTTTGGAAAAACGTAAAACATGGAAGTTGTAGAAATTTGTGTTAGATTTCCAACCATATATTATATATCCCAAATGGAGTTCGGATAAAATAGTTATGTCCAATTTACTAGACAGTGCGCAATATGCCTACTCGAGTCTTCGTTTGTTCTTAATTATCAAATTTGACCTCCAAACACGATCCCAACTTAATTCCTTGGGCTTTTACTCAGAATTCAAAGCTACAAATCACTTGAATTCATTGCATAACGTCTATATAGCTCGGAATCACTCCTACAAGGCATAAAACACACAGTTAGTGCAAAACACTAGCGATTAAAGCTCGAACTCAATTAAAGTGCAGTAAATTAGAGTGTAATAAGCGACTAAAATACGTAATTATAACCTATCATCAAATTCAAAAATATAAATTTCCAGGTTTTCTATCAAAAATCTCATAATTTCTACTAATTTTCATGTTTAAATCCTTATACAAACCTTGTATTTAACTTGTAATAAATGGGAATCACTTACCTTGTGTTGGTTGATGAAAATCTCCCTTTGAAGCTCTCCAAAATCGCCCCAGCCAAATGAGAAATGGAAGAAAATGGGCAAAATCCCCGTTTTTAAAGAACCCTTCCGCCTAGTGACTTCTCGCACCTGCGGTCACAATAGTCGCTCCTGCGACTCGCACCTGCAGAAATTCCATCGCAGGTGCGGCTCCAGCTCGTCCTAATAGTTCCCGCATCTGTACCCCATGTAGCGCATCTGCGTTTCCGCTTCTGCGGTCCTAAAGTGCTCCTGCGCTCGCGCACCTGCGCGTTTATGCCCGCTTTTGCGACCCAAGCCTTTTGGCTAATCTCTGCTTCTGCGTCGCCTCATTTCGCAGGTGCGGTCTCGCTTCTGTCGTAAAATGACCGCATCTGCGGTCCCACCATTGCCCAGCGAAGGTCCGCTCCCGCGCATCCCTTGGCGCTTTTGCGGCGTCGCACTTGCGAAGCCTTTTTCCGCAGGTTCTATTGCACCAGACTTAGGCCCTTCTGTAATACATCCATGCTCCAAATTGATCCGTTGACCATCCGAAATCATCCCGAGGCGAGCTTAAATCACAATATGCTAAAACCACGAATCTCAACCAAACCTACCAACAAGTCTTAAATCACAATACGAACTTAGTCGAGCTTTCGAATCACATCAAACAAAGCTAAAACCACGAATCTCACCCCAGTTCGAGCTTAATGAACTTTAGAACTTCAAACTTCTACATTTGATGCCAAAATCTATCAAATCGCGTCCGATTGACCTCAATTTTTGCACTCAAGTCACATTCGACATTACGGACCTACTCCAACTTCTTGAATCGAAATCCGACCCCGATATCAAAAAGTTCACTCCCGGTCAAACTTTCCAAAACCTTCAAATTCTAACTTTCGCCAAATGATCCCAAAATGACCTACGGACCTCCAAATCCACATCCGATGGCGCTCCTAAAACCAAAATCACCATACGAAGTTATTCCCAGGTTCATAATCCCAAACGGACATCGATAACAATTAAATGCACTTCAACCCAAATTCATGAAATTCTTCCAAAGTACCAACTTTCCACAGTAGGCGCCAAAACGCTCTGGGGTCTTCCAAAACCCGATCCGAACATACGCCCAAGTCTAAAATCATCATACGAACCTGTTGGAACCTTCAAATCCCGATTCCGAGATCGTTTACTCAAAAATTACACATTAGTCAATTTTTCCAACTTAAAGCTTCCGAAATTAGAACTTTCTTTCTAAATCAACTTCGAACTTCCCGAAATTCAATTCTGACCACAAGTCATAATACCTGAAGTGAAACTACTCAAGATCTAAAACCGCCCGAACAATGCGCTAGAGCTCAAAACGACCGATCAAGTTATTACACAACACTTGAGCTAGAGAAGTGAGTTGAGAGGGATTCCAACTATCCACCACAATCACGGGTAATTTTATATTACTTTTCATATAACATTAAAATAGGCATTTAAGATATAATTATTGTCCAAACATAAACAATAATTAAAAAAATTTGCTTTTAGTCCCTGAAATATTTGTAAATTTTGATCGTTGTGATATCTGATTAGGCAAATTGGTGAACTATGTACTTTTGGTATGATTTTTTATAATTTGGTAATTAGTAACTGTTAAATCATTTAATTGCTCATAAATTTTATTAACCTTGTACTAATAACTCTATATTTTGAGGGGAATATATTTAACAAAAAATCTAAATATAACTACTGATAATAGTTACTTTATCAATAATTAAGGGATAAAAAGAGTAATTATCCGAATTAAATAATTTGATCCTCCTGTCCAAAATTCCTTGTTCAGTTTGGGATGGTGGACAAAAGAACAAAGTTAAAAAGCCATCACCAATTACCATGAGAGAAACGATCAAAATTGGAGAGGCGCAATATTCGAAGTGAAAGACAGCATTAAACTCAGTGGCAATTAAAACACTCCATTAATCTTCTCTCATTATATATATATATATATATCGTCAAATCACTGTGTCGAATTCTTCATCTTTTTTTGCCGCCTTTGCCCCTTCTCTTCGATCATTCCATTTTCTCTATTTCAGTCAATTCCCCTTTCCAATTTTAACTCTGCTTTCCTAAATCAGCCAATTTCACTTTCCCCCATTTTCTTGATTTATAGATCACAATCCAAAAGCATCAAGATTTCTTGTTTTCCTTTTTTTTCCTAGTAATATAGTAGCAAAATTTCATCTGGGTTTGTTTTCTCCAATTTCAAATTCAAAAGGCTGAATTACACACAATTCTTTCGAATCTTGCTTGTAAAAGGTTGAATCTTTAGATGATTCTAGAATCTTGAGAGTCAAAAAGTTAGAATTATTGTGAAGATGAGGAATAAAGGGGAAAAGAATGACCTGGAGAGTAGGTTACCGGTATCAGTAACAAGAGATTCAACAGTTAGTCTTTTAAAGGTACTAACAACTTTGATTGTATTTGTAGTTGGAGTAGTTATTGGATTGACCTCAAGTTCACATATTGATAGGTACTTTACTTTTCAAGCTGAACAAATTATTGCAAATAATGCATTGGCTGATACAGTTAGCAGAACTAATAATAATAATAACAATAATGGAAATTGTAGTGTTTGTGTGAAAGAGGATTGTTTAAGTATGGAAAGTTTTGTTAGGCCAAAGATTTTGATTCATGGAATGTCTGATGATGAATTGTTTTGGAGGGCTTCATTAGAGCCTTATAAAGAGGAGTTTCCATTTAAGAGAGTGCCTAAAGTGGCTTTTATGTTCTTGACTCGAGGGCAATTACCGTTAATACCGTTGTGGGAAAGGTTCTTTCAAGGACAGGATGTGAATAAATACTCCATATATGTGCATGCCTTACCAGGATATGTGTTGAGTATTTCAAATACATCAGTTTTCTACAAGCGGCAAATCCCAAGTCAGGTATATATGATTCTTTGCTGATATGAATTTGAAGACTGTATGGTTGATGTTGTTTTCATGCTTATTGTGTGCTAGTCTAGGAAATGCTTTCTTTTGTGCATGTGTTTTTTTTTTAATTCATAGATGAATGTGTTAGTTTGGTTCTGTTTTCATATGGAATGTGTGAATGCATTATAGTGGAGAGACCAGTGGCGAAGCCAGAAATATTTCCAAGGGTGTTCAAATTTGAATGAACTAAAAAAGAATTCCCGACAAAGGGTGCTCAATATATATTTTATACATCTAAAATCAGTATTTTAATTATATACACAGTGTAATTTTTCGTAATATTTCAGTGAACCTTTGTAAAAGGTGGCTTCGCCCCTGGGAGAGATGACTCTTATTTCACACAAAAGATGCATGCTAGCTCTTTTCATTTTGAAAGGACACTTATGTTCTTTAATAGTGAAGTTCATATTAGGTGGGAAGTAAAAAAGGAGGACATATCATTGTCCATCGACGATTTATAAAGTTGCTGAACTCTTTAGTGAGCAGTTTAAGTTGATGCTTTAAGCAAGAGTGTAGTAGTTCCTTTGACGCAAATGTTGAATTTTTCAGTTGTTTGTCAGAAGTTTGAGGAAGTAGTTTGGTTTTGTGACAATATACGTAAAAGAAAAATATGATGAAACATCTTCGTATTACTCTTCTGAGACAAATTAGTGAGAAGATGCCTTAAAACATTTACTGATGGGTGCTGTCTACTACCAAAGTTGGCTAAGATTTTGTATAAACTACTACTGTTTGAACTATTGAGCTGTGTGAAGTGTGATTTAGTTTTCTCCATAATGACACGAGATTGAAATTATATGAGTTGATTGCTGATTCATTGCATAATCTTCAGGCTATAGAATTTACAACGGTGATAGTTGGAAAAAGCAAAGACATAACCAATTTTCATAGTGCCTTTTCATTCATTAAGATATAACAGAGAATGTCTAGTCAGTCCGCCCGTAGATTTGATTTATCTGAAAACATGTTTCCTAGCCTTAGTGGTAGTTCGGGAAATGATTGTACAGCGTGTGATGTGAGTCAGAGGGATGCCTCATTGCTTGAATTTCCATTTTTGAGAGTAAAACAGTGATGCAGCAGATAAGCTATGCTTCTTATCCAAAATAAGAAAACAAGTTATGTTACTAACCATAAAAACTAATGGGGGATTTGGGGTGTGTGTGTGTGTGTGTGTGTGGTGGGGGGGGGGGGGATGAATCAGATGGGAAACAATTATAAGTAGAAAAGTTATGGGCTTGGGGTTCCTACATTATGGGGTATTGTAAGTGTCAGAGTCTTGTTGCTAGGATCCGTTGAGATTCAACCTAAAGCTATAGCCGATATGGGCTCGGAAGAGTTTTTTTTTTCTTCTAAAATTTCTAGGCCTCTATCCCCAAAATAATTCTACTACTCCTGTGTGTTTATATTTTCTCTATTGATCCCCGAGGTGATATCTGAAATCTCTAACTAATGTAGCACCACCATCTACCAGAAAATACACACACTCACACACGCATATTTTTGTATATATATATATACATATCTGATACAAGTAAAACACATTACATTTATTTGACTGCATTCTGTAGATGCATGTAAAAAGAAGTATGTATAAAACCAGCTTCAGCCTCATAAACCGAATCCTGGCTGCGCCTCTATTTCGTTCAGATCTGATAAGAAGGAGATGTGAGTTTATTTTGGAACATGAAGGTTGCAGTCTGGTACATAATTCAAGTGAGGAGCTAAAAGGTGAACCTCCATTAGTTGCCGATTAACACTAACTCTAGCCTTATTCCTTTCACTTAAATCCTTGTGCTTATATCGGCTTCTGTTAGAGTCAGCTAGCGTGGAAATTTGAAGCAACACCAATAGAAAACTAATTCGTATCCAGATCGATCAGAGCACTATTAAAGCCTTCAAGTAACTTATTCTAGCTAATATCTAATTTATATAGATTCTGGTTAATTGAAGTTTCCAGTTTGTTGGTTAAATTACTTATCCATGTGCAGTGCACATCAAGTGCAAAATAGTACAATTGAAAAAGAAAAAGAAAAGGAAAATCTTCTGGATGAGCTAATCAATTTAGAGGAAGAAGAAGAGAAGAAGGTAACCATGAGTTTATGCGACTGCCATAACTTTGAGTTTAAACCATTTATGATATTACCAAGAGTCCTATCGGTTGATCTTACAAGTTGAATGCATTTGAGTCATGTTACTGGAACCCCCTAATAGAATACCGAGTTATTTGGTGTACTTATTAGATTGGGATAGGTATATGATAGTGGTGCAGATAGGAAGAGACGTGCTTGCTTCTTCAACCTGTCAATCTACTAAATGGTTTTAGCTGGAGTGAGAAATCCTGCAGGATGTAGATTCAAAGTTGATGGACATTGGAATTGTTCTCTAAATGAACTAAGTGGTTAGAAATTCTGTGTATGTGTGATGTGCAAATATAACAAGTATAACTCATAATTATCTAGGATGCTAATACAACTATTTTTCTTTATATTTTTCAGCATGTTGAATGGGGATCAGTAACACTGGTTGATGCTGAAAGGCGGCTTTTGGCCAATGCCCTGCTCGACTTCTCAAATGAGCGGTTTGTGCTCCTTTCTGAGAGCTGTATTCCAGTTTACAGTTTCCCAACTGTCTACAAGTATCTTATTGGATCCATTCATAGTTTTGTTGAATCATATGATGATCCTTCTCGCTATGGGCGGGGCCGCTATAACCGCCGTATGAAACCTGATATCAAACTTTCTGATTGGCGAAAAGGGTCTCAATGGTTTGAGATGAACCGAACTTTAGCCGTTAGGGTAGTTTCAGATACCAAATACTACGATATCTTCAGAAGACTTTGCACGCCTGCTTGCTACCCCGATGAGCATTATATTCCTACTTTTATTCGATTGTTCTATGGACCTTTAAATGCCAACCGGACAGTGACGTATGTTGACTGGTCCTTAGGGGGTCCTCACCCTGCAACATTCAGCGCGGTTAATATTACTGAAGGTTTCTTACAGTCGATAAGGAACAATGGAACAGCATGTTCATACAACTCAGAGAAGACATATATCTGTTACCTCTTTGCTAGAAAGTTTGAACCAAGTGCTCTAGAACCTTTACTGAACCTCAGTTCTAACGTGTTGGAATTTTGAAGACAAATTTTGGGAGATAAGGGTATCTTTTTTCACCCTTTCTTGTGATTGATTTTGATGTTAGATCTTTTGCTCACCAGTTCAAGTCTGCATTATGAGTTATTTGACTCTTGTAGTAAAATGATTCAGAATTTCTTGGAGAGGATTTAGCTTCTTAAAATTGAGGGGAAATTTTAGTTTCTAGTGCAGACGGTGAAATTTGCCACTATTTTTGTAGTAGGGGGAATTATAATGAAATTCAAGACCGTTTTGTAGCTTTTTCCGCAGCAAAAGTTGGTACCAGATATCCCC
>ML295654.1:0-33172 GCA_005239495.1 Nicotiana undulata | reverse complement strand
CCCCCCCCCCCCCCCCGCAAGCTTTCAATGTAATTATCTTAGAGGAAACAATGGCGTATTGAAGGAATTAATATGCTCCCTTTTGGCACAACAGTTTTCCTCCTACATTTCTAGCCCACATTCCGTAAAGAAGAAAGGGGCTTTTAGAAAGAAAAAAAATACGACCTTAAGATAAAATTGAAGTGTAATTAGTGAACTGCTATTATTTAAGCAGTGGAACACCACTGGCACAAGGAACTGTAAGTTACACCTTTGCTTCAAACAATCTACGTCAATGCCCCAAATCGACAAACGATGCACTAGGGGAGACATAAACTAAATGGAACCGGTAGATGTTGACCCAAGATATATCAAGATAATGTAAAATATCAATGTGAAGATCAGATCTCAATTACACACATTGATCGAGCTGAATGGAGCAGTACACCTGCACCCAATGCAAATTCTGTAGATCCGCCACCAAATAGTGAATGGCGATGGCTACAGTCAGAGACACGGTGCTAAACACTAGGTTAATACACTAATACTTTCGTTATACTATACCAGCAAGTGCTATGATAGACAACCACCCGAAAAATGAAGCGTCGTCTACATTGACAAACACATTCATAATCGTCGTCTACATAGTACTGAAAGTATTAGTTGTACATGTTATGAAGAGCTTTAAGGATAAGGCTGGACTTTCACAAGAATACTGTTACATAATTCTGAGGGCATTAGACAATGTCATGAAGAGCTATGAGTATAAGGTCGACTTCCGCCAGAATGCTGTACAGGATGTTGGTGGTAGCAGCTCCCATGCACGGTTGTAATAGCAGTCGGCTCAATATACTAAATAACCAAATTTGCAACCACACTAATCTCGTGTGAGTAAAAATGAATTTCATTCACCAATGATGCAATAAAGAAATACTGTACCATTGTGAATGTGTTTCAACCGAGTAACCTCAAATCCCCGCTCAAAAAGTCCTTCCTCTGGAAAAAAAGAAGCCGCATGTCAGTCAAGACTACTTCACATATGCTGAGGAAAAATTCCATGCTAAACACGAGATATCAAGGTGAGACAGTTGCAGTCTTGCAGATATCAGATGAATCTGGATCTGTGTACTAATTACGGCTTGCAAATAGGAAGGGAAGCCATGACTTTTGTGGTTATTCTTTCTCTTTTTCTTTATCGGGTAATGGTTGAAAATAGAAAGACACCTCTATAGAAACTACAAGTTCCCTACAGCACTAAAAGAAATCAGAATGTGAATACTTGGAAAAGAGATTTCTGTAAAAATTGGATGAATGGGAGAATGAGGAGCGACAGAACCATATAGAGGAGGAGCAATATCGTGCACACCAATGTCAGTGCCCGCTTTTGCTGAAGCAGGACAGAGAACAGAGAACAGTGCACTTGTCATTCCCATTTTTTGGATGCTCTGCAGCTAAAACCTTAGCTGCTGGTAACGAAATCAAAAGAAGTTTTCAGTCAGTGACGAAAAAACAGAATATCAGTCGTATTTTCACATCGACACTTTCTGCAAATACAAGGGATCTAAATGAATAACAAATACAAGTGTCAGCCCCGATGCACATGTTTGTGGCATATGCTATTTTTGTAAATGTCAAGAAAAAGTGAGAAGGTGAGTCACTACCCTTTGACTGCTTTGAAGACTGAACAGCGTCATCAAATATGCTAGCTGCACCAGATCCAACGATACCTACTCTGATAAATGGGGTCCCAGCAGCTTTAAGTAGCAAATTGGAAACATGAGGGAACCAGAGAGCAAAAGCAAATATAGATCATTTAGGCAGCTTAAAGCATTTGAGGCTTTTTTCAACAAATTAACTGCAATGGAAAGCATAGGTACACATTCATCTTTTCTGGGAACTAATTAATTGTGCCATTTTTAGTCCAAAAACTTCAACATAAGTACACACATCACTGTAGACACTAATGATTTTTGCTTATTGTGTAGCTGACAAGCAATCTACTGAGGATTTCTATTCTTCTTCAAGGAAAACGTCCACAATAGAAGCTTCTATTCTCAGCTGGTTCTAATGTCACATAAAGCTACATATCATTTCACTGGATAATCAAGACTTAATATGAGAACAAACATTAACATATAGGAAGTTTTTGCATCTTGATACTATTGATTTTTCTTAAAGTTACGGAGTCGAATGAAACATCTTTCACAAGTAGATAAGATTTTAAAATTTTCTGAAAGAACAATAAAAAAAGAGCTGACCAAAATTATATATTAAAAAAAAGACTGTCTACATCAAAATAATTTTATCAGGTAATGCTTAATCGTTTTAGGGTTCTGATTTCAGAAACAAATCGAAAATGAATTATCGACAGTCAATGATACTGAGATATGGAAAACACATACTGTAATTTTTTAAGTGAGATATGGAAAACACAGAATAAGCACAAGATAATGGATGATGATCATAATGGTTGCTCAAAAAGAAAGCTTCTCACCTGCGTAGAGACTGTGTTGGGGCTGACTTCTGCCAGTCTGCCAGATTATAAAACTTAGAATCATAATGAAGGTTGTGTTTTCTTACCAACCAAGAATGTGGTGCAGCGGCTGATGTCCTGAGGAGTGAGACCCCAAAGGTTGCAACACTAAGTCCCAAAGCAGTAATCTGCGGTCATTGCTGAACATCAACAATAAAGGGACAGATGATTTACATTTTACATTGCCAAGTAGCAGCTTATCTACAACCCCTAATGATAATATATGCCACTTTGGTTCTTTTGCTCTATTACAGACATGTGAATGAGTAAGTGTTTCGTGGTTTAGACTATTTTAGGTACATTATTTGACAAAGAAATCATCAAAATATTTTAAGAAATCACAACTGAGATATTGTTTTTGACGAGGCATTTTATTAATATGAAACGGAAAAATTTCAGAATACAAGATATAGAATAAATAGGAATATTTTCTCACCAATATTACAATTTAATTCATTTCACCAAGGACAGGTATTCACTTATGAGCAACTCAAATCACACTAAACCCATCAATTTCTCTACAAAATTTGCCAATGATTTCTATTGATGCATAACCCATGATCATAGCCACATCAACTGTGACAGCATGTGACATCAAGGGGGTGTTTCCTATTCCTGCAGTACTAATCAGATAACTGTAACAAAAGCAGGCCCGCCAGAGAAACTATGCTTCACAAATCACATTCTCCCTTGGCCTGCCACTTGGGGGTATTGCTCGACGTTGTCCCCTTGGGATGATGCCTCTTCTGTTACTTGACTTGTATTTTGCCTAGGTACTTGTGTAAAGGCTGATGCTGGACCTTGCATTTCGAGGGCACCTCTAAATGAATGGGAAGCATGTGAGATTTCATTTAGTGGAGTATGAGCAGACTCTCTTTGTATATCCATAGAATAAGGTGATGCCTTATTTGGAGTCTGTGTGAAACCTGATGGCTGACCTTGCATTTGATGGTTTCTTCCTTGTCCTGCCATATAAGTGGACGGAGATGACCATTGTGGAACATGTGTGAAACCTGATGGCTGACCTTGCATGTGAGAAGCTCCTTGTTGTGGCATGAAGGAAGGTGGTGGATGACCTTGCCTTTGCAGTGATCCTTGTCCAGCCATGAAAGACTGTGGTGGAGCTCCTTGTTGTGGCACAAAAGAAGGCGGTGAGGACTGCTGCACGTTTCTTGCAAAAGCTGATGGCTGACCTTGCATCTGCTGTGATCTTTGTCCATCCATGAAGGACGGTGGTGAAGCTCCTTGTTGACCTTGCATCTGCTGTGATCTTTGTCCATTCATGAAAGACGGTGGTGAAGCTCCTTGTTGAGTAAAAGAAGGTGATGATGCCTGATGCGGATTTTGTGCAAAAGGTGAAGGCTGACCTTGCATTTGATGTGATCCTTGCCCAGCAACAAAAGAGGGTGGTGACGTTTGTTGCCACCTTGGATTAGGCACTGACTGCTGGACTTGCATTTGTGACGATCCTTGTCCTCCCATGAAAGAAGGTGGTGAAGCTTGTTGCCAGCTAGGATTAGGCCCTGACTGCTGGCCTTGCATTTGTGAGGATCCTTGTCCTCCCATGAAAGAAGGTGATGAAGATTGTTGCGACATGGAGCTAGGAGCATATGCTGCACTTTGCATTTGTGGTGATCCTTGTCCTCCCATGAAAGAAGGTGATGAAGACTGTTGCGACATCGAGCTAGGAGCATATGCTGCACTTTGCATTTGGGGTGATCCTTGTCCTCCCATGAAAGAGGGAGGTGAATTTTGCTGCCACAATGAGTTACGAGCTGAAAGCTGACTTTGCACTTGTGATGATCCTTGTCCCCCGAAAAAAGAAGGTGGTGACGTTTGCTGGGCTGCATAAAGACATAAAAGAATTGACAAGTAGCGAATGATCAGTGCGGCAGCTTTTGGGTATAGATAATGACCCTAGTGTTGTACAATGATGTGGGTTAAATTGTTCTCTATGTTCCTGCTTGGCAGAAGAGGTTCTTTTTTGCCAAAAGTTGCACAACCTTTAAAAAATATAGTAAAGAATTATGTAAAATCAGCAATTACAGAAAAAGAAGAAGTTAGGGAATATGCAAAATATGGAAATGTGCAGAAAGGTGGGAATAGCGTACCTGGAACCTGAGAAGTTCCTGCTGATTGTCTAGGTATTTGTGAAAGCCATGGAACTTGCCCTCGAGG
Source organism: Nicotiana undulata (assembly GCA_005239495.1). NCBI lineage: Eukaryota > Viridiplantae > Streptophyta > Magnoliopsida > Solanales > Solanaceae > Nicotiana > Nicotiana undulata. The sequence goes on along the minus strand of ML295654.1, from coordinate 28,482 downwards.
TGGCCCTGATGGTCTAGAAGATGGGAAGTAAGTCGGTTTTGTAGCAAAAACTCTTTCAATCTCCTCACGACGACCTTGGTTACCAAAAGCTTCTAACAGGAACTCCCTGAGGGCACTGGTGAGACCAACACCATAGTTTATCATCTGACTTACTAAATTGGAACTCGCATCATAATTACCTTCTCCACAGAGTGCCCTAATCACAATATCATAAGTTGTGACATCAGGTTTTGGTTCTCTCTCACCCATCTTGGTCAGAATAGGCACGCACTCCGCGACCTTGCCTTTCTCAATCAAGAAATTAAACCATTTTTCAGCATAGATTGGAATGACTCTCAGCCCTGCCTCTACCATCTTCGTGTATTTCTCCAATGTGCCTTCAACATTCTCCATCTTCACATATGCCTCAATCATTGTCCTATAAGTTGTGACATCTGGGCTCAATGACTTGTTACACAACTCCATATAATATTTTTCTGCTTCCTCCATCATTTCTAGCTCACAAAGTTTCGATATCATATTATTGTAACCCGCAACGTCCATTGCAAAAGGTCTGGTCTTGAGGCCCTTCCCCACCTTCTTGAAGGTCTCCAAGGCCTCCGAAACCTTCCCTAACCTAAAACATTCATTCACCATTAAATTAAAAGTGTCTGAATTCACAGCCTGGAACGTTGGTGGCGTGTGATCATCCAACATGGCATCAAACAATGCCCATGCCTCCGTTTCCCTCCCATGCCTCAACAACACCTCTAACAGCACATTACAAGTCGCAGGAACCATCCTATACTTTTTATCAAGAAGGGATCGATACGATTCCATCGCCTCTTTTACCTTCCCCTGCTTGAAAAACCAGTCCATAAAAGTAGCATTCACCACCCCATCATAAACGGTACACCTCTCTTTCAACTCGTCAAACAGCTCATTCGCTTTCTCTAAATTATCCAAATTCAGGAACCCTAATATCAAATTGTTATAAACTAGAGAATCCGCACCGTGTCCTTTATTAAGCATTTCCCTAAGCAAATCTACAGCTTCTGCTATACGGTCCGAATCAATTAATCCTTTAGTAAGATGGCGATATGTCACAGCAGATGGACTAAAAGGTGCATTTTCAAGAATATGACTGTATACTTTTAAGCCTTCATCAACTTCACCAGCTTCACAATGTGACACAATGAGATGATTGTATGAAACAACGTTAGGAATAACATTATACTGATTGAAAAAGTACTGAAACAAAGCCTTAGCATCACTGTACCGGCCGGCGCGATACATAGCACCGATGATAGCATTACACGTGAATACAGTAGGCCGTGTGTTTGAGAAAACGGCGTGACGAGCAACGGCGGCTGCAGATTCCAAATCTCCGGCACGGATGAGAGATTGTACGCGATTGTGAAGATTAAGCCGGTGGCCGGTCAGTGCCGACGTGGTGTCAGGAAGGCGGGAACGAGGGTCGTCGGGTGAAGGCGGTCCCCTCGGGAGTGGATCACGACGGAGGGCGTTGATTGGTGGTTCAATACGGAGGCGGCGCTTTCGACGGCGGCGTTCGGCGGCGGCTTCTTCGGCTGAGGAAAATGCGTAGGATCGCTGAGGGAGAAGGAAGTTAGGGTTTTGAGGAGGTGGTAGTTGTGGTGATAGGTGAGGATGAAAGGATGGTGTGATTTGAGTTCTGACGGCGGCGGAGGAACGGCGGAGAGAGCGGAGGAGGATGCCATAGAGTGACATCGCGAGTAAGGTTTAGGTGAAAATGTGGGTGAGGCTTAAACCTTAAACCCTAGAGGTGGTGTTTAATTTGCAGACACCAAAAGTGAAGAGATGAGGAGAGCGAGGTTTAACGAAGGAAATGTTAATGTGTGGTTGACATAATTTTGGATATTCTGTACACTGATCAGACACCGTTGGTACAAAGTCAGACAATCTTAGTTGACCTATAGGTCGCTTCGTTCAGCATATGTGGAAAGTTGGTAAGACAGAGTAACATAACCAACATTACTTATGTGAGTCTAGTTTTTTTTGATAAGTGGACTCGTGTTCCTACTTAGAGCCCGTTTGACTTAACTAATATTTTTAAGTGTTGAGGCTGATTTGATAAATAAGCAGTTACGTGTTTGGATAAAAGTGTTAAATTTAATAATAAGCAGCTGAAACTGTTTATTAAAAAGTATTGATAAGCTCTTTTTATATTAAAATGACTTAAATGACCTTATAACAACAATTTACACTACCAATAAAGTTATTTTCTTCAAAATTTTAAATTCTACATAGATTCTACCTATTTATTATGTTATTTTAATTATAAAATGATGATAATTTTTTTTTTATAAAATAATTTATGTTATGATAATAATACAATAATAAATTAGAAGGGGTGGAGTGTAAATTAACAAAAGTTAAGAAAAAAAACATAAATAATGCACACAGTATTTGTAGAGAAGAAACAAACACTTAATATGTATTGAAGAATTGGGATAGAGTAAAACTATACGAAGAGTTGTTGTAAAAAGAAGTATTTTAGGGATAGAATAGTAAATATTTTGGTCAAATCTAAAAGTGCTTATAAGCTGAAATTTGATTAGTTGAGGGAGACCAATTTATGACTTTTGACTTATTTTTTACTTATAAACACTTATGCTAAAACATATGGAGGATCACTTCTGAATATATTAATTTTGAAGGTGAAGGAAAGCAACTTGAACTTTAAAGACTATTAATTCCAAGCGCTCATTTTTTTATGGAAAATGTAATTTAATTTTTTTATTATTTATGGTGTAAATATTGTACCTCTAATTTAGATTGTATTATTGTAGATTATACAGTTAATGATCAAGATTGTTCCATATTCGTCTATAATGTGTCTAACATCATCAGTGACTTTTCTATTAAGATTGGGATAAAATTATGTTCTGAAGATGAATCGCATGAAGCATACAATTCCTATGCTTTAGCAAAAGGTTTTGGCATTTGAAAGGGAGCAAAAACTTACGAAAGAAACAAAGAATTAATAAGGTGTTTATTTCTTTGTTCTTGTGAAGGGAAATCTCCTTTGTATTCTAATTATCCAGAAAGAAACGTCAAAAGTTAGAATATAGATATGGTTGTATGGCTTCGCATAAAATTTAAGATTTCAAATGAGATATAGAGTTTAATCGAATTTGTTAATCATTATGAGCAACGGGCAGCTGAAATGCGTGACATTGAGGCGACAGAAAATTTTAAAAGCCGAGGAACACCTAAACTTGCAATAGATGATTGTGGGTTATTAAAGCATGCTGCAACTTTATACACAAGAACTATATTTACAAGATCTCAACATGAATTTTTGCAGGGGATATCCAAAAAGGTGATCAATACTGAAATTAATGGCACCTGTCACATGTACACAAACCTCAAGAGAGAATGTGGACAAATTGAGACGGTGCAATTCAATTCTATGGACAATTCCTTAAGTTGCAATTGTCTTACGTTTGAATCTTTGGGTTGGTTATGTTACCATGCACTAAAAGTTCTGTTCCTTGACTTGAATTTTTCTTATATACCTGTACAATATATTTTGAAAAGATGAACAAAAAATGCTAAACAAGAGAATGGTTTGGAGGAGTACAACAATAAGAAGAAAACCCCGACTTCATCTATGGCTATTCGCTTAAACAGGTTGATGAAAGAATCATTTGCAGTTATGACTTTAGCTGCAAATGATACCGAGTCCGAAGAAACTGCTAGAAAATATTTGTATCAAACAAAGGTTAAGATCACTAAACTCCAAAGTCAATTATATGCAGAAGGTACACATAGGAATTGTTCCAAATCTAGTACACCCGTTGACCCGTCTTTGGGATTCAATGATCAAGTTTTGGATCCAATTAAGAAAAAAGGTAAACGAAATGAATACGGAAGATTAAAACCAAGAACTGAGTAAAAGAAGAGGCGGGCACTACAAAAGACACTAAAAGCTAGAGCAACATAACAACATGAGCAATAATCTTTGGGGTTAAATTTTGAGGTTCAATCTCTAAACTATCAAGTTAAAATTTTCAATTTGTTACTAATATTTATATTTTAATTTACTTATCGATCTTGATTTGATTTTTCGCTTTACTCCTTTTAATTCAATGATGCAGTTATATGGAGATCAAAACACTAGCTTCATACAACTGTTGACAGGGGCTTCAACTAACCAGTTTGGAGGTGGCATTCAGAACCAAAATTCAAACATCGCTGGAGAAAATGTTGATTTTAGTAACCAAGAGTGTAGAAATCGAATTAGTAATTGAGTTGGAATTATTGGTATTGAGATTTGTTGGTGAAATTACAGTTGAAAAATAAGATAAAGAAAAATAAATAAATATTCTTCAGGCTGAGGCGCGGATATATCGCTCTCTTTAAGAGATTCAAGCCCACTGCGGTAGTATCTTCACCGGTCCAGCAGTAACACTCTTGACTTGTCCCTTCCAGAATACAACATCCGACAACGTCGTATGACTCAAACAAACTCTGGACAAGTTGTTGAGTCCAAATCTCCACCATAACGAACACCTTCCCTCAATAAAAATAATATTCTCTTTTGTAGACAATAAGTTGGAGACATAGATTTTTTCCTTCTCTTAACTCTCATTTTCACTTCACCAAGTTCACTTTTCCAACACACTATCATACTTTCACACACAAAACACAAGGAAGAAACATCACTATTTATAGGTATAGAATCTCTTTCATGAAATAAATAATAAGGTAGTGGGATAATAAAATTGTAGAACATGGGTTGGTGGTCACAAATATAATCTTTAGTGGGTAATTAGTGGTAGATCATGGCATTAGTGATTTATAGAGTTACACCAAAATAATGACCACTTTCTTGCCAATTTATAACCACTATCTCACAAGAAATAATGCACTATAATATTATTTTTAATATTAAAATGCACAAATACCAACATTACCCCACTCATTTTAATATTAAAATAAGATAGTATACCGATTGAAGGGAGACTATTATGCATAATGAAGGTGTGCTCTGCATTGAACCTGCACTTAGTAAAACAACAATATCTACTCCAAAGTCAGTAGTGGTCTCAGACTTGAACTATGATTGCTTTAGAGAAATAAAGTATCACTGCTTACACATACTAATCAAGGTGTTGACATGAGTTTTATTAGCCATCACATTACGGCATTGTGTTATCCCGGTTATCATTAATGTTTTTGAGAACATGCTTAATTCTCATAGGAAGCGGGCTACTTCCACACTCACATAGGTGAAATCTGTCAAGGGTGCTCCTATAACTCTAACACCCCACTCATACGAGCTACATATTTTCATTAAGAGTTAATAAAAAACTCAACCTCGCAAATCGTTACAGGATAAATGCACTTACATCATAGGTATAGAACAATAATAAAAATTATGCATTTCAAACTGTCACGATCCAATTCTCCCTCCGACTGGGTCTCGTGACGGCACCTAGTCTAAACGACTAGGTAAGCCTATACCTTAAGCGAAATTTAGATAAAACAGGTAAAATAACAGTAAGTGAAATAAATCATAGTAAAGTCGACGCCGCTCGGCATAAACAGTTACTTTACCCAAAACCCGGAATATCACAATACATCACAAGCTACTCTACTGCTCAATATGTACAACTGGATAGAAAAGACCGTATAGTTTCATCTACAAGTACTACAACTTCAAGATAGGAAGGGGACTCGGAGATCTGCGGACGCTGCAGATTATGCCTCGAGTCTCCTGATACTGCTGCTGCTGTCTAGCTGAGATACCGCGTACTAGGACCTGGATCTGCACATGGGGAAAACATGCGCAGAAGGGCGTGAGTACTCCACATTCGGTACCCAGTAAGTGCCAAGCCTAACCCCAGTCAAGTAGTGACGACGTCAAGTAGAGCCCTACTGAGGTTTGCAAGGTAACAGATATAGAGAACAAGTAAGTAAAGCAGGTGATAATCGACAAGAATTATGAGTAAAGGCTAGCAAGAAACGGTATAATCAAATGCTCGGATCAAAGCAATATATATATATAGAAAGCCCTGTAAGAAAGTAAAGGTACAATGCAATGCAATATGAGGGAAAGGCTCAGGTCTCTGCCCGCAATCCCTATGTATGCAATGCAGAACGAGGGAAAGGCTCAGGTCTATGCCCGCAATCCTTGTATGCAATGCAGAATGAGGTAAAGGCTCAGGTCTATACCCGCAATCCCTGTATTTATACGTAATATAAAGTAAATCTCCAAAATAACGTAGTTTAAGGGTTTGAGGAAAAACCAGTTGGAAATCTCGAAGAAAAATCATTAAATCAGTTTCAAAGAATAGTAACGATTGGAAAATCAGTTAGAAATCAATTTACCATGATAAATCTTAAGTTATTATGCAATTTAAATGATAACAGTAATAATAGAGTTGAAAAGGAAGCATTATGTAGAAAGAAATAAGGAACTTCAGTGAAAATATCCCGTGCACGCACTCGTCGCCTCACGTACACGAGGTTTTTATAGCAAAAACCAGTAAAAATGCCTAAGGGAAATTTTCCAACACAGAGTTAGGCATGCCACTTACCTCAACTGTGCAAATCAACTGCTAATCACTCTCTTGCCACGAGTATCCCACTCCGGGTGGCCCAAATCTATTCAATTCGATGGGATAACGTAAATATAAATTCAGAAATCGAAATAACTAATTAATTCAGAACTAATACGCGAAATTAGAAAATTTGACCAAAACGCCCCTCGGGCCCACATCTCGGAATCGGGAAAATTTTATATTTTTCTGAACCCTTGTTCGCTCACGAGTCTAACCATATGCAAATCTCTCAAATCGGAGTTCAAACACCCAATCAAAACCCCACAAATCGGTCTAGGAAGTTTCTTTCAAATTTCCCCAATTTCAACTCAAAAATCTCGAATTTAAGGGTGGAATTTAAGATTAGGAACATGGGAATTAACCTGTGGTGTATAGTAATCACTTACCTCGATTACCCAGGTGAAAATCCTCTCAAAGATCGCCTCTCCCGAGCTCCCAAGACTAAAAAATGGTGAAATAACATAACCCTCGGATTTTTGGAATATGAACAGGGATTTCCACGCCTGCGGTCCCTTCCACCGCACCTGCGGAAAAAAGCATCACAGGTGTGGGTTTCACTTAAGCTGGACAGAGGTCGCGCCTGCCGGCCTTTTGTCGCTGGTGCGGCTCCGCGCCTGCGGAAACCCAATCGCAGGTGCGGGATTCACTTAAGTTGGACAGAGGTCGCGCCTGCGGGCCTTTTGTCGCTGGTGCGGCTCCGCGCCTGCGGAAACCCAATCGCACCAGCAGAGACTGGGAAGGCCTGGCCCAACATCGCACCTGCGGCTAGGGGGCCGCTCTTGCGAGCTCGCACCTGCGGAATTTCCATCGCAGGTGCGGAAACACTAGAAGGAGCCTGGTTCAGCAATTTACCAAGTCCAAAATTCTTCCGTTAAGCATCCGGAACAACCCCGAGGCCTCCGGGACCTCAACCAAAACCACCAACTGACCCCAATACCTCATTCCAACTTAGTCGATCCTTAAAAAGACGTCCCATAACATCAAAATATCCAAAAATGCATAGATTCAAGCCTAAGAATCATAGGGATTTTCAAGAATTCACCCCCGACGCCGAACCATGTCTAAACTCGTTCGAATGACCTCAAATTTTGCACACAAGTCATAAATGACATTCCGGACATGCTGTCGCTTTCGAAATTCCATTCCGAGTCCGATATCAAAATCTCATCTATCGGCCGAAATCGCCGAAATTCTAACATTCGCCAATTCAAGACTAAATCTACGTCTGGCCTCAAAAACACATTCCGAACACGCACCCAACCCCAAAATCACTCAACGGTGCTAACAGAGTCGACATATTTCCATTCCGGATCCGTCTTCACACAGCCCCTGCTCCGGCCCAATTTTTAAGGTTAAAGCTCACCTTAAAGGACTAAATGTCCAAAAATACTCCAATTTTCATCACTCAACGCTCCGACTCGTTCCATTAACCTAATAAGACATGGGAGACACAGTTATGAGGGGATCGGGATGCTAACTCTCAAAACGACCGGTCAAGTCGTTACACAAACCAAGCCATCATACGAATCGTTCTTCCCATTGAACCTGGTTATAGGATCTCTAGTCCCCGGTTGGGTTTCCTCATATATGACTTATGAGTTTATGGGCTTCAATCTCATCCGCCTCGATGTGCTTCAGACCCTTTCTGTTGTTAAGGCCTTAGTCAGTGGATCTGCAAGATTATCACATAATCAACATCAATGTTATCTCTTTTCAAACATCACACAATATTGTCTTTTCTCCTTGTAGGTCTGGATTTACCGTTGCAATAACGATTTTGTACTCTACCAATAGTAGCGGTGCTATCACAATGAATTAAAATAGGAAGAATTGATTTTTCAAAATAAGGAATTTAAAATAATAGATCTCTCAACCAATTCACTTCCTCACTAGCTGAAGCTAAAGCAATCAGTTCAGCCTCCATGATAGAGTTAACAACTATTTTTTTTTAATACCAACAAATAGCACCATCTCTTAAAGATAATATTTTCAATATGCATCACAAAAGCCTTCAAGTGTAATCAGTCACATATTCTCAATATTTCAATTAAGCTAGCATATTCTTTTTGATTTATCACATCATTGTTACTTTGTACAGGAAATAAGTGAACACTTGAATCAAAAGGGGTTACAATATGCTTGCCATAAATAAAATTATTCTTTTCAAAATATTCTCAACATAATGTCTGGTCACGAAAAATTCCATCACATGTTCTAGTCTTCATCCCAAGAATGAAGTTTGCCTCACCCAAATCTTTCATGTCAAAGTGGCTACTAAGCATGCTTTTAGTTTCTCCAATAACATTCATTTTAGAGCCAAATATAAACAAATTATCAACATAGAGGCAAACAATTACATGTGAATTATTCCAAGACTTATGATAGATGCACTTATCACACTTCTTGATTTAATCAACTTTCACTAATAATATTTTATTTCTTTTATCCTCACTATTTCTAGAATAAAAATTTATTTTCATGAAAAACACATCACATATTCATGAAAGTATAAGGTAAAAAGTTTATACCTCTCCTCCACTTGAGCTGAGTAAGTAGAAAAATACTTTACCCTTATATCTCTTAAAGAGAGTGAACTTCTACCTTGATATCCGCTATTTTTTTCAACTGCATAAAAAAATTTAATCTCCTTAAAATTATTGGTGAAATTACAAGAAATTACAGTTGAAAAATAAGATAAAGAAAAATAAATAAATATTCTTCAGGCTGAGGCGCAGATATCTCGCTCTCTTTAAGGAGATTCAAGCCCACTGCGGTAGTATCTTCACCGGTCCAACAATAACACTCTTGACTTGTCCCCTCCAGAATACAACAGTCCGACAACGTCGTATGACTCAAACAAACTCTGTACAAGTTGTTAAGTCCAAAGCTCCACCATAACGAACACCTTCCTTCAACAAAAATAATATTCTCTTTTGTAGAGAATAAGTTGGAGACATAGATTTTCTCCTATCTTAGCTCTCTTTTTCACTACACCAAGTTCAATTTTCCAACACACTATCATACTTCCACACACCAAACACAAGGAAGAAACACTACTATTTATAGAATAGAATCTCTTCCATGAAATAATAATAGGGTAGTGGGATAATAAAATTGTAGAACATGGGTTGGTAGTTACAAATATAATCTTTAGTGGGTAATTAGTGGTAGATCATGACATTAGTGATTTCAAGAGTTACACCAAAATAATGACAAATTTCTTGCCAATTTATAATCACTAGTATCTCACAAGAAATAATGTACTTTAATATTATTTTTAATATTAAAATGTACAAACACCAATAAGATCGACAAAAATTGAACGTATTTATTTTAATTATGGATTACATTGATTTACGGATTAACTGAATTGATAGTTTTCGAGAGATCACTTGAACAATATTTATAGTATGAATAATTTGAAGAGTCAACACATATTGATTATTTTATACTTCTTCCGGTCTAAAATAAGTGATTTTTTACTTGTTTTCACACATATTAAGAAATTCATCTTTTAACATTAATTAACAATGAAATTGACCATATTAACATTTACTATCCCACATAAATACTCCTAACACATGCTCCAACGTTATTTACTCCATGGGCAATGTAGGAAAAAAATAATTAATTCATTCTCGAAATCTGAAAAGCTTACTTATTTTGAACTATCAGAAAAAGGCCAAAAAATCACTTATTTTGAGACGGAGGAAGTAGTATCTTAGAGGAAGTATACTCTTATTAGAGTCAACATTCAATGTATACAAACATTTTAAATTGATATTGATACACAGAGAGCATTTTCACACTACACTGAAAATACAAGTGGTTTGTTCCTTTGCAATGACTTGATCCAGTTTTATGCGTCTAGTTGTCTTAACACTTATGAAATTCTCTGCAATTTTCCACCGTAATTTTTCTTTATTATAATATTATAATAATATAATAGGAGTAATGAAATAGATCTTTTATTTTCTTCTTTTCCTTTTATTGTCCATTAGTTAAGCCTCTAATTAGGAAAAAGAGTAGATTTAAATATTGTCTTTTTTAGCTTATGCTTTAAAATAAGTAAGTAGGAACATGAGTCCACTTGTCAAGAAATAAACTAAACTCACATAAGTAATATTGGTTATGTGACTCACATAATAAAATTTCTCGGTAAAATGACTTAAAAAGCAGCCTTGCTCGTATAATTTTGTTTCAGAAAAGCTGTAATTACTTGTAATTTTGGTAACAAAGATAAAAACGAAATTAACCATTAATCTAACCTAATGAGTGAAAAAAATTAACAACGTATGTAAATATTATATTCATTTTTGTCTACATAATACTAAGTTATATGAAACACCTCTATTACTAGACAAGTCGATTTATTTTTCCTGTCTATTTATTTAAATAAAGCATGAGAAAATGCTTCACAGTTCAACAAGAAAGCAATTAAACAAAAAATTATTAATGCTTATGGATATTATTTCACTAGCTTTTAAAGTATTTTTGTTAACTTAATTATAATTTTTTTCATTTCCTAATCTTCCCCCTTTTTTTCCTATTTATTAACTAATTAGTTTGCTTTCTACATTTATTCTTTTTAGAAATAAATAAACATGACTTCGCTACACTAAAATGTCTTGTATCGTTGATGTTCAATTTCAAATTAACCCCCTATATCATAAAACACAACATTTGAAATTTTGATTAGCGTTAAACATATTACCACCATAATAAAAAAGAAGAAAAAAAACATAAGATTTGCTAGATATTCATTTTAGACTAGGCATAGCACAAAATGATAAGGAGTGCAAGAATTAACACCAATAATGTTATTATTGACCCGGGAAATTTTATCATAAACATATACAACTCATTGGCATTATTCTTAGGTACAAAAAAATGATAATTACAAGTACACAAAATTCTCTATAGAGCAAACTGAAAAGTCCAAAATATGTGAGAAAGAAAAATGATTGCTATAGGAAAAAAAGAAAATAAAATGAAGTCTGAATTTCTATCAGTCTTGTATGGTATTTATTTACTCTTTGAGGCAATCAAACTTCTGTACAGACATGTATAGATAACTGAATGTCATTATGTGTATGTGGCTGTTCTTCCATTTTCTTGACTTTGAAATGGATCAACCCAACATTGATCTTCCTTTGTAGCTTTACGCCATCTATCTCGAAAAATCTTCATTTCGATATATGATTGTCTTCTGACCTGCACAATGTCATTAAACACAATGAACATGAGAAGAAGGATTCTGCAGCAAAAAGCTGCTACAAATGCACGAGATCTCATGGTCCATAGTCCATTGAAGGGGTGATTTGGAGCAATGACAAAGTTGTCTCCGTCTATGTTGCTCCGACTCTCCGAATATGTGGCCGGATACGTGTTGGATCCTCCAAAAGTAGTTCATTTTTCAAAGATCCGACACGGGTACGGCTACAATTTGGTCTCCTAGGTAAAGGGTTCGAGCTGTGGAAGCAGCCACTAATGCTTGCATTAGGGTAGGCTGTCTATATCACACTCCTTGGATGCGGCCGTTCCCCGGACTTGCGTAAATGCAGGATGCATTATGCACTGCCTTTTTTTTTTTACGATGCACAACGACAACCTAATAACAAATGAACTCCTGGTGCATCTGGCTAGTCTTCTTGGGCAGCCCGGTGCACTTAACTCCAGGGTCTGGGGAAGGGCTGGACCACAAGGTCCTTCGGGCTAGTGTTGAAGGAAAATGTTAAAACAGCTATGCGTATCTCTTTAGTATGGACGTCACAAAAGAAATGCTTTATTTAAGTAGAATTTGAACTTACCAAAGACCTATTATCAAATTTCTCAAAAGATGGAGTGGCCTGCAATTCCAAAAGAAATTTCACTTTTTTAAGAAATACCAAAGGCAGAATATTTATGTGATTAAGTAGGTAAGATCTGCAGATCATACCAATGCATCAGAATCAGTTAAGTTCTTCCCTTGAAGTGAATGATCTAATTCTTTTTTTACCTACACAAATTAGAAACAGAAGTGTTACACAAGCCAAACACTTATCATCATATTGCCCTATAGTGTTAAAATTTCATCAAAAATTGCGCGGAGAGGATCAATAATTAATGAAGGGAAAGAACTACTTGCCATTTCTACATCTGAATTACCACCCAAAGAAGGGACAGCCAAATGAGTAATGTATTCTGCATCAACCACACCAACTTTCCTGGTACGATCACCCTGAGAACTAAAAACAAATATTACTATCATGCCAGAAGAGATGCGAAACAGGAGAAACAACAACAACAATCCCAGTTTGATCCCAACATGTGGGGATGCGAAACAGGAGAAAAGTTATTTAAAACTTCTAATTAGGAATTTGCCTGCGCACAATAACCGAGCTTCATATCCAAGCCCCATGCATGGATCAGGTCATTCTGCAGAAAAGGAACAAGTAGTTTAAGACGAGCAAAAAGAGGAGCTGCAAGTTTATCAGTGAAACATTACTAGTATATCATCACTGAGCAGGTCTTGTGACGATTAAAAAGGTAATATGATATGCTTTAAACATCTCGATATACAACCATAAGGAGCAAAAGATAATCATGTTTATTAGTGCACACTATCAAAAAGCAAAAGAAAAGGGAAATAACAACAAAAAAAAAGATAAAACAGTGTTTTGCGGTTCCCATCAATAGAAAATTTGGAACAATTGTATTCACGAGTCAGCTGATTAGCTTGTTAACCACTGGAAATAATAAAAGCTCCGGTACCTGAACCATATACCAAGCACAACGCCAGGCTGCTTTTGAGAATACAGGAGCCATCATTTCTACCCACCTGCACAACAGATTTAATAAAAATGAAAAAACAATGTCGGTTTTATTTCTAACCATAATAAGACATCTGAGCCATAAAGAAAAGGAGTGTCAAAGCAGATAGACTTAGTTAGGAGAAACTTGTTATCAGAAAATATTTACATTGAGAAGAAAACAAAAAACTTGCAGTTGTTTACCCCACACAAGGAGGAGCTGTGCTGTTGTTATCACACCTTTGGCCACTTTTATTTAATCTGTAGAACCTCCTATCAAAGCAAAAAAAAATTACCAGTCAGCTTTTGGAACGAGACAATGTACATGCGAAAGCAAATAGACAAAATAATATCAGAAATTTAACTTTTTCCCAAATGCTAGAGCCTAGAGCGAAGAGATGTCCCTACTGTAAAGCCTGGTTGCAGGAAAACACACTACTGCCAGCTACATAGCAAATATAGGTTAACGGTATTTTTTTTATTTTCTAACTGGAAAAGAACTTTCCATTTCAATCTCAGTATCTCAAACTCCAAAGGGGGTTCAATCCTTTTGGTTTGTGAGCTTGTTTCATGAGTACAGGGAATGAGGATGCTTCAGCTACGCGTAGTTCTTCGACTTATATAAGATTAATGTACTGTCCCATTAAGTGAACAATAAAAAATCTGTGTCTAACCTGTGCACCTTGGATCTCCCTCTGCGTACAGTAATATGATGATGTACCTCTGATTTACTAGCGTCAAGTGCTGGCTGTGATATCTCCAGCCCTTCTTCTCTAACAATAGATATGTACCTGAATAAACCATTCGCAGTGAGAACATTATTTTGTCACCAACTAACCTAACCCTTGTAGGTTATTTCTTGCGTGTAACATTACATCACAAAACTTTTTCTTTGAATCTGCTCAATCATCAATCTTTGTTAACTTTTTTTAGTATGAAAACATAAGTTCAGTAATCAATTTTTTGTCACTTAAGCACCCAATAGTTTCTCTACTCTGAATTCCGCTACGATGTAGAAGACTGCATTGTAAGACAGACTTACTTTTCCGGATGAAAGTTTTCAACTCCAAGGTCCTCATCCCACAAGAAAATGTAGTCGTACTCAGAAACTATATCTGGGTGTAGAAACCTCTTCGCAAACCACCTATATGGAGAGTTAAATGAGTGAAAAACTGCAGGCAAACTCCAGTAATCAATAATAACAAAGCTGATAAGAACGAACTTTACCATTTGGTTTGGTTCATAGCAGAGACATGTAAGACACGGCTACTCCAATCCAAATCATTCCACTCATCCACCACTCCATCATAGTGAAAAAGCATCACAACAAAGTCATGTTCAAGAAACTGCAACAAGTTACACAAGCAATTTAAGAAGCAGATATTAAGATGACATTCAAAAGCTAAACAGGAAGCAAAAGATTAAGAATCATAACCTTCTTAACAATTTCGTTCACCATCTCTTTTTGCTTTATTCCAACTGCAATCCCCAACAAGTTAATTGAATGTGGAGACTTCTTCTGAATATGAAAGTAACGCATCATAACCAAACACAGAAGTATTGAGAAATACCAGAATGAGTAGCAAGTAAAATAATTCAGCTTGTGGGCGAGGGAAATGATACGGTAAAAATTCATGAAAATTTAAAGGTCCAGAATTTTTGCCATATTTTTTGAGAACCACTCTTCGATTCGCAGACCAAAATTATACACAGGATATAGCATCATACACACATATGTACATATACACACTCACTTACACACACACGCATACACACAAAAAAAAAAAAAGATTGTGTCTTAAGTGATCACGTTGACGAACATATTCCTTCTGGCCATCCACTTTACCACCTAAGGATAATTGTGCCCGGCCGTCATGACCATCATAGTCAAGACTGAAAGCTTTCCATGAAAATTCCTCAGGAAGAAAACCAAAGGCTTTCCAAACACATCAACTAATGAAATCCAAGTATTTTAAAAAGGCACACAAAAAGGAGTACACATGGATGATCCATGATATCATAATCATTCCCATGCAAGGAACCAAAGATTATAGATAATCAACGTGAAATGCCAAAAAACACGTGGATAGTCATAGACAGAAATAATTAGTTACCTCAACATCTCCCCACAATGGTCGCATTTCCAGGTTCGAAGTTTTAGAAACAATTCCTTCTGGGAGTGCCTCACTCCCTAATGGCCTGCATTTTTTCTGTAAGTAATAAAGTGAGAACCTTCAAAGAAGCCAAAGAACAAAAACCAAATTAACAATAGCACTGCTCCTCAAACCTGGCATTTATTATTTTGCATATTCTCTGTCACGCGACTCTCTTCTTTTTCCTGTCTCGGTGGTACCTAATTAATGAAGTTCAGAGGTTAATTCACGGTGAATCCTGCAACTGTAGGACTATATATCCCAAATCAATCGAAGTTAGACTAGTCTCAACCGGATTACTTATGTTCTTCCAGATACATCAGTTAAACTTGAAATCTTCCGTCTCAAAGGTGAAGTCCTAGAGAGAACTAGACATTTGCTGCATAAAAGAGAAATCTCTAACTAAGTTGTGCCTCTTAAGCCTTGTTTTTTCAGAAACTAAACTAAAGGGGCATGACCCGTTAATGTCAATCCAAAAGCAAGTAAAATAGACTGTCCATATTTTCATCGAGTTCTTGCTCCCGTAGCAACCGAAGGTGAAGGAACTCAGGAAGAGCAAAGAGAAAGACTTTCACAACACCCTCTCTTCAAATACTCAGGAGTAGCAAACCACTAGAAGAACATTATGAAGTCTAATGCAAGTAATAACAAAGTCCTACAATCAAACAGATGGCTCATATGGTAACATAAAAGAAGAAAAATATGAAGCTATAGAGCACAGAAAAGCTAAAACGCAGTCTATACAATGTTAGGAAGGGAGGACATGAAGGAGAAAAAGGCAGTAAGCCTCACTTTCACTTTTAAGAGTTATCAATTCCTAGTTGCGGTCTCTCAGTATAGTTTAGAAACTCTTGTTTAGAAAAGTAACAATGTGAAAGGGAAAAGACTATGGCCAGTTCAGGATTAAGGAATTTGGAGACTTAGAGAAAGCAATACCGAAAGCTAGCCCATACACCTTTCTGGAAAATTTGGAATGAAAGGAATAGATATTTCAAGGAAACTAGAAGAGCTCGCAAAACTTGAACACATGTTTTGTTTTGTTTCGTTTATACCTTCAGTGCAAGAAAGAACAAGGTTTTGCATACAATGTTGCATCGCCTTGATAGGCAAGAATGCCTGCCCTTCCATAGTGATTTAATGAAATCAATCTTGAAAAAAACTCAGACTAAAACCAAGGGTTCTCGATGATGTAGATTTTGGTGAGTATAACCAGAAATAGGAAGAGTCAAATTCAGAAAAGCTAACAACACGTCAGCAAAAAGCCGTTTTCAGAAGAAGCAAACCTCGCATTTTCTGCATTGTCCATTCTGCTGTGCATGGTTCACTGTCAAACCTGAAAATGCCTACAAAAATTCAAATTAGTAGGTAAAGCATTTAGTACCAAGTACCTTGTTTCTGTGATATTAAACAAAAAACTGAGACATTACACCAAAATATGATGTATGTCAGTTTTGTTATAGAAGGAACAACGTAGCTGTTTGTTATAGAAGGAACAACGTAGCTGCTTTGTCTACAAACCTAAATGTCCATAACTAAAATATCAAAATGCACCTGACCAGAAAATCTATGATAGTCCATCCCTTTTGAAGATATTGGCAATTTGATGCCAGTTCACTTGCTTTAGCAGGATGAGTGCAATTGATAACAAATTTAACACTTCAATCAACCAAATCATTCAAGTAGGCGATCTTGTATCAGGTAAATTATACACGAATACACGGGTAATAGTGAAATCACTCAAATTGAATCTAATAACTACTTATACCCTGAAATCCTTAGCCATCAAAGCACTTCCGGTGAAGTAGACACCAAAAATTAAAGCAACAGTCATGAAGAGGCTGCAGATACATGATCTACTTTTAGGATCAGGCACAGAAACCTGAAAAATGGAACGAGCACAAGATACCTCGTTAAATAGCAAAACAAATTCCATAGTCTTAAATGTTTAGCAATGACAATGAAATATTTGTGTTCTCCCCATCCAAACTACATATCCACTTTCCTGAACTGAAACCTCTCAAATACTATTGTATAATGAACAAAGTTATACGCTGAACAGTTTTTCCTAGCAACTTCAAACAGGCAAATTTTAGCTTTACCTTTCATAAAAAAAGAAAAAAAATTGAACAGACGAGTATATTGGTAGTCATACAAAGTCAACCATGGACATTAAAACTAGGATAGAGAGAGTATCTTGATGAATCGTTAACTCATATTTCTTTTTTGTTTAACATAATAAAGGATGACTTGGTAAAGTATACCATCTTAAGTTAACGCCAGTTTAGTAGCACACCATAGAGGTTTTACTAAAAAAGTCTTACGAAGTGTACATTAATTTGCCGCACACAAACTGGAGCTTCAAGAATTTAGGCCTTGTGAGGTACAGAAATTGCTCAAGCAAATTGAAGCTTATGCTTTTGGCTATTGCAAGCTTAAAGAATGTTCATTCATAGAACAACAGAATAAGAGGCGGCACACCCTAACCGTTCTTAGAAAACTACTACTAGTACTTATTATCTAACAAAGCTCAAGTTATGTTTTATAATTCTAATGTCAGTATCCATTATCTAGTTTAATTAAGTCCAACGACTAAAATAAGAGAATTAAACTCTTAAAAAGCTTTAACTAAAACCTAACTGAAAGTATTTGAGTTTCCAAAGCTAGATTTCACAACACAATGTGATCCACTAGGAGACAATCTAGTTTTCCAGATGCTCAAATTCACTTTTGCTTCTTCAATCCAAAGTGAGAGAAATAGAAGTGGGGCCATAACAAGAACTGCCTATTCCTCCCTTTACTTACAATCATGTAAAATGGACACAAATTCGGATAGAAAGCGACACTATTGACCCTTCTTATCATATCAATATATAATTCTAAGTTGCCCAATTCAATGCTTCTCATTTTCCTTCAAAATCTCCATAATTTTGAAAGAAACAAAAAAATTCTGGACACCTAAATAAACCATGTACTTCCAATAAGGACCTTCAATTTCACAATAACTTGAAACAAACAGAGAAAACAAAATAGAAAACTTTTTTTTATAAAAATGACATTTTTACTGTTGTTTACTCTTCCCTTGCTTTTCACCAACCGCAGAAACAGCGTTAACCATGTCAATTTGTCAACTAACAAAACAAAAGTACTGTAACTACTTATGCATAAAAAGACACAACAACAACAACCCAGTATAATCCCACAAGTGACGTCTGAGGAGACACAGACCTTACCCCTACCCGTAGGTAGAGAGGTTGTTTTCAATAGACGTTCTTCATCCTCCTTCCCTTCAAGAACTACTCACCTTAGCAACCCACCTTGTCTATAACAGTACCTCAACCATAAAAAGACACAAACAACCCCAAAAATGATTAAGAAAGGATAAGTTTGAAGTTGAAACTGTAACAGTACATACATAAATTAATCTATGCAACAATTGAAAAGTCCCCACCCCCCCTTCTCACTAGTCCAAAACAACTCCAGTAAAGAAGAAAAGGGACTACTTACAGTGTTCAAAGACTTCATCTTTGCATTAATGAAGCTCCAAAACTATCCACACGAGGCGTGTTTGATACCTGATATGCTCAAAAGATGAAGAAAAAGGATAGAAAAGATGGAGCTTTTCAATGAATAGAATGAAGAAAAGTCCAATAGTCCTTATAGAAAAGCAACGGATCAAAATAGAACCCAAAGTCTATAGAAAGAAGGAATAAAAAGGGTGGGTATTTTGCATATTCAGTCACTTTCAAAACTGCTCAAACGCTGTCCTTCCCTCTTCCCCCCACCTTCAAACCTTTAATTTCAAAACAAAAAATATACTTTACCAATATGTATAGGTGTTGATATAAAGAGAAGAAAGAGTGTCCGGTTTTTTAATGAAGCACAAGACACAAGTACAAATGATTTTTTAATAAAGAGAAAAAACAAATGATTCTTGAAATGCTTGAAGCCGAGTTACACGGTGGAATTGTATTGTCGTGCTTGGACGTGACCAACCTGTCTTCTCGCGAGTAGTAAAACCCTTCTCTACTCGCTTCAGATAATTGCCACGTGCTTAGTGGAACCCACTAGCGGTCGTGGAATAGTTATTGTCCAGTTATGTTATGCTAATCCATTAGTTTAATTTAAGTAATCTCTTGCTTTAGGAAAAAACGTTAATGGTCTTTGCCAAAATGAGAATTGGATTGATGGAATTTGTTAGAAGGAAAAGGATGGTAAGTTTTTTAATGTAGAGATGTGACAGTTGGATAGCGTTAATGGTATTTTCGTGGTACAAATTAAAGAAAAATGATATCGTGCAGTTGTTCCTAAAATAATAGTCGAAAAATATATATTTTTTGGTATATATATATATATACATTTGTATGTTATATATAACAAAATTATAAATTTTATATTTTTGCGACAACTCAATATAAATAGTTTCGAATGCGGGTTAAAAGTGATCTTTGCTCTATAATTTATTGTTCTTGATGTTTATGGAATACTGTATTTGTTTGACATTCTACAAGGAATTAGTGGAAATTAATATTTTTAAATTGGATATTATTGGTTTAGTTTGACAAACATTCACAATCTTCGTTCTAATTCTAAGTAAGGAGCAGCAACCTAATATATAAAAGTTTTAATTGATTTGATTGAAGATTACTAAAATGATTAGTTATTAAATAATATTGCAAGGAAAGGTATAGTGGAGCTAACGTGACTTGAAAGGCTTCAATTATTGGATTAAATGGGAATTATTAAATTAAAATAATTCTGGAATAAGGTGGCGTGATTTTTTTATTTTTATCTTTTAAGAAAGTCTTTCAATCTTAATAGGTGGCAATTTTGTCGTAATTGTTAATTTTGCTTGTGTATAAAGTCGACTTTCTTGAATTTCTCAATATTCTTCCACTTTAGGCCAGGTTATTAATTTTCAAATATACTTTCTATATATTGATTGCTTCAGTTGTAGTTAGTGGATTGACATAATAAAAATATATTTACTATATATAATGGGGTGAAAACTGAAAAAGTGGAACCAATCATAGTAGTTGACCCAAAAAAAAATTCATCAACGACTGGATATTATATTTAATTATCTTAATTTCTCCCATGTGAAAATGGATTTGTTAACAAAAATTCAAGCAAGGGTCAAGTATTCCAAATGCAAAGAACATAATGTGCATGTGACAAGAATGATTGCCTTCTATATACAAGGCACTATCTTTCCCATTTCTCGTAATTTATTTTTCTATAGCAATTTATAAATTTTCAGCAAGCTATAATTATTGTAAAACTTACCAAAAAGAAGATATATCCTTTTTAGAATTCAATATGGTGTATGTTATTTGCATTTCGATCATTAGGAATTAATGGACTATTGAATAGTTGAGGTAGACTTTTAATATTAGTGGATGAAAAGATTTCAAACAAAAGGCACTAAGGCCTTATTTGTTTGCACTTAATGGAGGGCTGGATCTTAATTATTCAGATCTCAGACATTAAGTGCGTTTGTTTTTTTTACTTCATAATGGGTCTGAATAGGTCTGTATGATTAAGATCTGTAACGGAGACTTAATTTCATTAAGATGCTATCACATATTCATTATTAATTGCCGCCACCGCCTACCATTATCAACAACCACCATGCCACCCCCTCCACCTTTACTAAACCACTCCCACCACCTCCACCACCGCCACGCCACCATCATCTTTAATCATAGCCGCCACCATTATCGACCATCACCACTCACTATCCCCACCACTTCGATCACCATATATCATTCTCACTCACAATTAACACTCATCCACCTAAACTACCACAATTGACCACCCTATCACCATCAACAACCACAACCAACACTGCCTATTATTATAACCGACCACCACCCACCACCACCTTTCTCAGTCACAACTACTACCACCACCCGCCATTATTAACTATCACCACCCACCACCACCATCCTCAATCATAGTATCCACCGCTACCAATCACTACTAGCTACTAGCATGAACCACCATCATCAATCAAAACTACCACCAACCACCGTCTTTGGTCGGCATTCACTCGTTAGCCATCACCACCAACAACTATCATATTTTAAAAAACTATATATTTTATTGATAGTATATTTGATTAGTTAGTATTTTATTGTTTATTAATTTTCAAATAAAGGTAAATCTTATATATTCAAATGTTAAAAATCAAACAGTCTTAATTATTTTTATTCAAATCTTACTATACATCTTAATAATTCAGATTCAAATATCTTAATTTTAATACACATCTTAATATTCAGATATGTATTAAGATTCAGACATCTTAATCTTTAAAAAAAAACATAAGAGGTATAATGAAATTAAAGCGAGTGAATACTGAAAATCATTGAAGACGGTTCAAATTTAAAGACAAAAAAGTTGGATATTTTTTTCTTCATAATTGTCAAAGTATAAGCCGTCAGAGTTATCGGACAAGAGATAACATAATAACCAAAGAAATATTTGAGTTGCATACAAACTAATTTGGTAATTTAATCTTAAATATTATTCCTCGTTATCTCATACTAAAAGTAGGTAAAAGGCTAAACTTTATACCAATTACTCCTTTAATTCATGGTCAACAATCCTTTTAATAATACATACATGGAACTTGTGGTTTTATGATGATGCTAATGCTTCAAAAGATTCCACTGACAAATCACTGTAATTGTAAGAAACATGTGAAGCCTCTTCTCCTCTTAATATTGAAACCCTTTATCTTTATTCTAACTTTTCCGCTCCAAGAAATATCACATTTATGCATACACTACCAATAACCTATAGTTTTTTACGTACATAACGACGAGGTAAACTATGACATTAAAATATCTCTTTACACTCTAGGAAGAGAACAAATAAAAACTTAATTCAGAGACCATTTTATCTATAATATACTATCCAAATTCTAAATTTCGTCGATCTAAGTTGCTCAGACTCTTCAAAAGTGTTGCCGTACCCGTGTCTGATCCATTAAAAATGCATTAAATTTGAAGAATCCGACACTTACTCAACAACATTTTTAAGAGTCCGACTAACATAGCCGTCGACTCGACTCAGACGAGTCATTTGCTTTTGCTTTCATTATGCTAATATAATCTCTGCGCCTTTCTGCATTTTTAGTTTTTCTCCAAAAGTCGACCTAAATCGTACATCTATTCTTATATTATTATTTTATTTATAAAATAAAAAAAAACTACATAAAATTGTTATTTGAGTATGTCTGCACAAATAAATGGAAAAGATATTTTTCTTCTTCGGTAAAGAGAAATCATTAAAAGCCGCCTTATGATTAGAAGATTAAAATAGTACCAAATGCTGCTGGAGCCAATGAAAAAGAAAAAGACGAATCCATGTGACAAGTTGTCATAAAAAAAAGAACACAATTACCTTGTGCGAGTCTAATAATTATACGATAGTACTATATTGCGTACATATAGGGCCAAGTGATGAAAATATTCATTCAAAGAAAATAAAATATAGCTTTTGTCTTTTTTGGGTTTAATTATTGTTCTTTTGAGGATTACAACTAGGGTTGTTCATACAAACCCGAAAAATCGAACCAAGCTGATCAAAAAGATCGATATTTTTTTGTTTGGTTTGGTTTTGGTTTTGAATTTTAAAAACTGATCAAATTTGGTTTGTTTTTTATTTTCATAAAAAAATAACCGAACCAAACCGACTATAGGTAGCCATTTCAAATGTATTATTATACCTATATATATGTATATTTTTATATAAAGTTTTAAAAAATTTATGGTAAATATTAATCGTTTGCACTTTTAGTACAATTCTTTACCTTTATATTATAGTTTGATTGATAGTTTTCTTTTGTTGAGTGTAAGAATCCATTTCATGTATAAAATAATATTTTTTAATTGAGTCCTTAAATTATTCAGCATTATTTGATTCAATTATCATCAATATATTTTAGTAAATAATAGATTTCTCAAAGGGCAATTGATTTGATAGTGTCACATTGAAAATGTGGTCGCTGGAATATGTGTGTGGTAGTGTATGTCTTATATTTAAGAAAAAACCGACAAATAACCAAAAAACCGACATAAACCGAATCGAGAAAAAACCGACTTAATTGGTTTGTTTTGGTTCTAATATTTGAAAAACCGACTTACTCGGTTTGGTTTCCTTTTAGGAAAAATCAATCCAAACCAAACAATGAACACCACTAATTACAACTTAAGCTGGATGTTGTGCTTGTAGTTTTATAGCCTGTCTGTCAGCCATTTTAGATTATGAAAAATCAAAATTATCTGAGTAGTCATAATGACTGATGACTTTCACATAACTAAAGAAGTAAAGCAAATCAATTTTCAAGAGATCTAATTACAGTATTTCATAGTTAGTTTCATTGGCGTTGCAAACAAATACTCTAAATTCAAATTGCGATTAGAATAATAAATTAAAATATGAAAAAGGAAAATAGTTAATTGTGAGATACCAAGTTAAGTTTGAACAACTTACAACCCTATTGGTTTATATTAAAATTGATTGGTGGTGAGAAAAATATATTCATTGAAATAAATAAGTAAAGTTTACTGGAATGAGCACAATTTTGAGTGTGATAAGACGTTAATGGGTGTTCCTTCCCACTAGCTTTATTGGAGTACTATTTTTCTGGAATACTTCAATATATTTGTTTAGGATGTAAAAGTAAATAACAAAGACAATACTAGAAACTTTGAGGGACTAATGAGGTTGGTTTGATGTTTAGGCGCGCGATGGCTTTTTGGTATTAGAAATCCACCAATTCAGTGCTTCTGTCAAGTATAGGGGGTTGGGTAATAGGGCAGGGCAGAGAAATGCATAAATGAGACGGGGCAAGGCAAAACAGTGCATGGGGATCAAATCTATAAATTTTAAGATATTAAATGGGGCGGGGCGGAGGCAGGGCGAGAGCAAATATGTTCCATATATTCTACAACTAAGCTTCCATAGCTCCAATCACTCGGACCAATAGAAATTAAGTAAAAGCAACTAAAACTGGAAAATGCATATCTTAATGGATAATAGGGGTGGTATCGTTCTATAATTCCTTTTATATCAATACTAGATGTGGTTTGTATGTGCATAGCACGGGCCCAACATTTCAAAATTCGATACAGCTCAGAGATTATGTCTATCTTTAGTTGTACACTTGCACCTTCGATTTGATCCCAAAATATGAATACATACTCTAGAACAACTATACTTTCACTAATAAAGAGATACAGTTCCATTCTTAGTAAATAATGACAAACATTAAAGACCACCTACTATTCAGAGCATGCATATTCAAAATCTGTGAACAATGAATCTCACTCCCTTAATGAAATTAAATTCACGAAGGTAAACTATACAAAATAATAGATCAAACCCTTAACCGCAAGGAGGGGGACGCCGAAGGCCGGGCTAGTGACTGGAGTGAAATCGTAACAAGGTTGTCACGATCCAAATTCCTTATCTTAGGGATCGTGATGGCGCTTAACCCCACACTTACTAGGCAAGTCAATGTTAGAAATCGATTAACTAATTTTCTTAATTAATTTCTTATGCATAAATAAAATAAATTCAAAATAAACTTAATTAAAATAATTCCTCACGACATTAGAATAAAATAATAATAAATAATAATAATTGATTAAATGAAACGAACCACGAACTAATTATATAAATAACTCTAAGACTACCCCATGGTCTGGTGTCACAATCCATGAACTACTAAAGAATACTACAAATAATTGTTGAAAGAAATAGTATAATCGTTCTGAATATAATAAAACAGTGTAAATAGCAATAGGAGAAGACTCTCGGAATCTGCGAACGCCGGCAGATGTACCTCGTGTCTCCAAATGAATAGGTAGTCGTCCTGAAATCCTCTACTGCTGACTAGTCCCTGGATCTGTGCAAAAGCGCACATAGTGTAGTATCAGTACAACCGACCCCATGTATTGAGTAAGTGGCGAGCCTAACCTCGGCGAAGTAGTGACGAGGCTAAGTCGGGCTTCAACAATATAATCGATGACAACAATAAATAATAAAGCCAGAAAGAAATCTAAACAAATAGGTAAATAAGTGTTGCAACAACATAGAATAACTCAACTATAACCAATTCTCAAATGACTCTTCAAAGTTTCAAACTTTAATCTGAATAAAAATAGTACCGAAATATTTAAAGGGTAGTAAAATGGATATTTTAACTTTTCAAAACTTTTATTTTCTTTTTCCTTAAAAATCAGTAAAATATAAATGTCCTCCCTTGTCGCTCCTTGTTGCGGCGTGCAACCCGCTCCCACCAGACATATCATACAATTTATTTATAAGTTTCACAACTCAGGCCAAGCCTTTCATAATATTTTTGTCTCCACAATTACAAATAATAAACTACATTTTTCTCATAACTTCATCAATATCCTCTCAACCATGAAACCAACAAGAATATCATATATAAATATTTATTTCGTAAAAACAATGTCAAACCTCTCAACCATTTTTATATCACAAAGAAACCAGCTCAAACAACCAATACTTTTTCCAAATAGTCACAACAATATCTAACAACAAATCAACAAGGCCAAATAGTCATAGAAATAATAATGAACATATAACAATTAAGACAATGATCAAATAAGTGGGGGGAACGGGAAATGGGATCATGTTTAACAAACAATTTAGGTGGTGCATAGATACTCGTCACCACATCTATACACCACACCCATGCATTTCACATAGCAAACAAGTAGGGAGTCATATTCCCTCAAGCCAAAGTTAGACCAAACACTTACCTCAATTTCGTAGGTCACTCACTGCTCAATCACGGCTTTTCCTTTTGAATTCACCTATAACTTGCTCGAATCTAACCATAATTAACTCAATATCATCAATTAATACTAAAGGAACTAACTTTATTGAAAAACATGATTTTTTCTAAGTTTTCTAAAAAAAAGTGAAAATCCGACCCCTAGCCCGCTTGGTCTAAACTCGGGGTTCGGATCAAATTACGTTTACCCATTCACCCACGAATCCAAATATACTATTAGTTTTGAAATTCGACCTCAATTCGATGTAAAAATTCGATTTTTACATAATTCCCTAATTCTACCCAAACCCTCAATTTTTACCATGGAAATTCCTAGTTTTTAATTTAAAGGTGATGAAAAAGAATAAAGAATTGAAAGGGTGATGTTTAGAATTGATTACCTATGACTTGGGGTTGATACTTGGTGAAGATTTTCGCTTTTAGGACTGTAAACCTTGAAAATTTGGAGAAGAAAGAGTTCTGCCCGTTTTAAAATTGGGTTTTATAGGGCTGGGCAGTTGACCTTCGCACCTACGGTGCTTGGGCCGCATCTGCGGGCCCGCAGGTGCGAAAAAGGATCGCAGTTGCGGAAATGGCTTAAGTATTTGGGGGTCGCACCTGCGGAGGTTTGACCGCTTTTGCGGAACCGCACCTGCGGAGAAGGTGTTTGCATTTGCGAGGTGGCCGCACCTGCGGACCAGGTGAGCGCACCTGCGGCCCTAGGCTCGCAGGTGCGGGCACACCAGAACTGGTGCACCAACAGTGTTTTTCTCATTTTAATATTTTAGAAACTACATTTTCCTTCAATTAAACAGTTAAGGATGGATTTTACAGAGTAAATAATAATATTTTACAACAATTTCAATACAGTGCAACACATAATCGCCCAAAAATATGGTGTCACAAGCGCATGAGCATCAACTAGGAATATAAAATAAAAAACATCATATGTCCGAAATACAAATTGGACAACAAAAATATAAATACTCTGAGGGAGACTCTGTTGGTTGCGGGTCGTAATATGGAATGCAGCTCACCTAAGTCTCTGCATGCATACACGCCTATGCTCTCACAAGTCCGCTAAACATATATATGCATGCACAAAAATGTGCAGCAAGTATAGTATGAGTACGTAAATCAACGCGTACCCAATATGTATCCCCTCTAACTTCGAAGAAGTAGTGACGAGGGGTTGACTACGACACTCACTATGGGCTATTGATAAAATGCTGATATTATAATTAAACATGAATTATATGAAACAACTGAAGGCTCCATAATCAAGAAGTAAGTAAATATTTCTTTTATATTTTTAGGAAATCTCCACCTCTGGTTTCGTCATTAAACAATTCATATGTCAAGCCAATGAAGCAATATCTATTATTATTAGTTCTGAAGATCTATCATGCACAAGTCATGTCGAGGACGTATGATCCGATATAACATATAAATATAAATTTTGCATTGTCTATGGTTGAACGACGCGAACCGTAGATGCATCTATTAACCTGTCGAGGCGAACGGACAAACGAGAACAAAAATTTGAAGTTGAAGTTGTGCACCGACTATCTACTTTGAGGGCTATTTATGTACTTATGCGGTCGAAGCACTAAAATAAGGCTGATTTTCTCAAATAGTCCTTTTTAAGTAATTGTTTAAATCCATGTTTAAATTTTTTTTCTGCAAATAAACCATGCACTTCGCAGCTGAAATAATTATGCTGCCGATTTCGGACTAAAGTTCCCAGCTAACTTGTGTCAAACCTTCAATACAACCTTGGATCAAATGTTAAGGTTTAATTATAAATTTGTATTGATAGTTCAATTTAATCTATATAACTTCATAAATTCATATTTGCGTAAGCTATTTGTAACCTCCTCAATTTTAAAAGGTCTCATAAAATTTAGGGAGTTTTATAGTTTTACCAACAAAAACAAAACTAATTACCTTTGCCTACCCATTAGTTTTTCTACCCACCAAACTAATTACCCTTTTTAACCATTGCAGTTTTTGTAGGTAATTTTTTTTTTCTTATTTCTTTTTTAATTTCTCTATATTTTTTTCTGTTCTTTCTGTAGGCATATAAATTTTATTAAAATTAAATCCATAAAAGAATATGCATTATATTTTAAATT
>MDKH01235140.1:0-15689 GCA_005239495.1 Nicotiana undulata | reverse complement strand
TGGTCAAAAGTGATAAAATTATTCTAATAGTCTTGTTGCCTTTCCAACTTTCCTCTAAAGGTGTCACCATGCACACAACATGATTAGTCACCTTAGGATTAAGTAAAGCTTAACACATGTTGCCACGTTTTTTTTGAGTTTAGTCTTTATCCGCTTAATCATAATTATTCTCATAATTAATCAATTATCTACATAATTAAGAATTATCTATAATTACTTAATATTTTACTTATTTATATAACTTACTATTATTTTTTTAAAACATCCATGTAAAAATACATATATTTTCTCAACTTATAATTTTCAAAATCTCATATAAATAGTTAATATTCTCGTACGCTTAGTTCTTAAAATGATAAAAATATAATCTACTTTTCTTGTAAGAAAATAATTTCTATCTTTACAATAAACCAAACCTCATAAACTTTCTTATATTATTAATATAATTTACCGTACCCGAATATAGTAATAATGGTAGCTATCCAAATTTATACTTATAAAACTTTTACTAAAATACTTTAATTGAAAGCAAATATGATACGGGGTCTTAATCCATTCAACCTCATATAGATTACTAAGATTTATCCTAATATTAAAGTACGGGGTGTAACAAAGACCCACCTCATAAGCCGAGCTTTTGAATCCTTCTTTGTCATTAAGTACCGGAGCGCCGCATGATCGGTGTGCACTATCACCTTGGCGCTCATAAGGTAGGGCCTAAAATTCTCCATTGCAAAGACAATAGCCAACAATTCCTTTTCGGTGACAGTGTAGTTCATATGGGCGGAGTTCATGGTTTTGTTTGCATAATAAACGGGGTGAAAGATTTTGTTCAACCGTTAGCCCAAGACCGCACCCACCGCCACGTCACTTTATTCACACATGAGCTCGAAAGGAGAGCTCTAATTTGCCACGGTGATAATTGGTGTGGTAGTTAGCATTTACTTCAACAACTCAAATGCTCTCACACATTCTTCATTGAACTCAAACTTGGCATCTTTCTCCAATAGCTTGCATAGAGGATTTACCACCTTGGAAAAATCTTTAATGAATCTCCGGTAAAATCCCGTATGCCTAAGGAAACTCCCTTCACCGAGGTTGGAGGAGGAAACTTTGAAATAATCTCAATCTTGGCTTTATCCACTTCAATGCCATCTTTTGAGATTTTGTTGCCGAGGACTATGCCCTCCTCGACCATGAAATGGCATTTTTCTCAATTCAAAACTAGGTTGGTTTCTTGACATCTGGAGAGGACTTTATCAAGATTTTGCAAACACTCATCAAAAGAATCCCCGACCACACTGAAGTCATCCATGAACAACTCTAAGAAATCTTCAACCATATTAGTGAAAATTGCCATCATGCACCGCTGGAATGTGGCGGGTGCATTGCACCAACAGAATGGCATCCTTGAAAAAGCAAATGTCCCATAGGTATAGGTGAAAGTTTTCTTTTCCTGATCTTTTGGAGCTATCAAGATTTTATTGTAGCCTGAATACCCGTCCAAGTAACAACAGAAGGCTCTCCCAGCAAGTCTATCAAGCATCTGATCCAAGAATGGCAAAGGGAAGTGATCCTTTCGGGTCACCTTGTTCAATTTGCGGTAATCCATATAAACCCTCCAACCAGTCATGGTCCGAGTGGGAATAAGCACATTCTTGTCATTCTGCACCACTGTCATGCCACCCTTTTTAGGAACACATTGGACTTGAGAAGTCCAAGCACTGTCAGAGATTGGGTATATGAACCCAACATCGAGCCACTTCATTATCTCCTTTTTGAACACCTCCTGCATTGCCTCATTCAACCTCCGTTGGTGTTCTACGGAGGGCTTTGCACCATCTTCAAATACTTTTGTGTATACAGAAGGCGGGGCTTATGCCCCAAATGTCAGCAAGAGTCCAACATATGGCCTTCTTTATCCTTTGGAGCACTTTGAGTGTAGAATCTACCTGCAATTGGGTTAGTCAAGAAAAAAGTATAACAGGTAAAGTACGAGAAGGACCCAAAAATTCATACCTGAGGTGTGGTGGAAGAGGCTTCACCTACAAGGTAGGTGGATCCTCGATTGAGGGCTTTGTCAGAGGATTTTTACGATTTTCCAAGTCAAAAGATAGCTTGCGAGGACCATAAGCATAAGAACCCATGCCTTGCAATGCATTGGCACACTCGATCAAGCCATCCACAACAATCCACAATATCACCATGATTCAATAAAACTGCTTCCCGGGGTCTTCAACATTGATCATTTAGCTTGTTTCATCAATTATGACCTCGGTGACAAGTTCCACAAAAGAACACACCTCCGTGCTACTGGGTTGCCGCATTGACTTGCAAACATGGAAAATGACTTTTTCATCGCCCATCCGGAAGGTGATCTCACCAGCCTCCACATCTACCAAATACTTCCCTATAGGAAGGAAAACTCTTCCCAAGATGATTGGAACTTCATAATCTACTTCAGCATCCAATATCACAAAGTCCACGGGCAAGATAAATTTTTCAACCCGCACCAAAACATCATCAATGATTCCCAATGGTCGCTTCATAGTTCGATCCGCCATTTGAAGTCGCATAAAAGTTACCCTAGGTTGAACAATTCCCAAGGTCTTAAAAACAGAGTAAGGCATCAAGTTGATACTATCACCCAAGTCACACAATGCCTTGGCAAAATCTACACTACCAATAGTGCAAGGAATAATGAATGCTCTGGGATCCTCCAGTTTGGGTTCCATTAAGTGCACAATTGCACTCACTTGGTAAGTCATCTTGATTTTCTCACACTCCATTGATCTCTTCTTTGTGACCACGTGTTTCATAAACTTGGCATACCCGGGCATCTTTTCAAGAGCCTCGACTAATGGTACGTTGATGGACAAACTCTTTATCATATCTATGAATTTGTTGACTTGATTCTCCGTCTTTTGTTTAGCCAATCTTTGAGGATAGGGAGGAGGCGTCCTAGGCATTGGTGCCTTGGCTTTTGGAACAAATTGCTTGGGTATGTCAATTACGTGTTCCCTAGACGGGTTCATGTCATTTTGTGATTCCTCCTCGTTATCATTGATGTCAATCCTCACATCATTGTTCGCCGGTTCTTCAACCACATTTTCAATCTTCATAGGAATCTCCACTTTTTGCAAGTCATCATCATCACTAACAACTCTCTTTTGCTTTGAAGAACTAGCATCACCGCCTCGACCACTCCTTGTGGTCATCGCCACTGCATGGCCGGTATTGTTGTTGTTGTTCCCACCCTTAAGGTTCCCCACCGTGTCACTAGGTAGTTCCCCTTTCGGGCGTGTGTTCAAGGCTTGTGAAATGTTTCCCATTTGGAATTTAAGATTTCGGATGGAGGTAGTATGGGAGGCAATTTGAGCATCCGAATCCGCATTACGTTCCATAATTTATTTAAACATTTGCTTGATCCGACCCATGTTTTCTTGTGGAACCTTGGCTTTGTGATTGATAGGGGGTGGGTTGTTGGATTGTTGATACATCAGGGGGCCTTTGAAAGCACGACCCCCGATTTCCATTTCCATCCCAATTGTTATTCCCGCTCCAATTGTTGTTGTTGCCTCTCCATTGTTGATTGTTGTTCCCCCAGTTGCTTCAGTTGTTATTGTTGTTCCAATTACCTTGACTTTGATTGTTCCAATTTTGGTTGTTCCCTTGATTGTTCCTTTGCCCTCGAAAATTGTTGGAATACATTACATCTTTATTTTGTTCCTCATAGGAATCCTCTTTATTGTACCCACCCACTCCTTGGTTGCATTGGTCATTATTGTTTGACATTTGATTTCCACGAGGCCTTCGCTTGTTAACCAAAAATTTTACCCCCTACATAGCATGCACTTGCTTCGGCCCTTATATTTGTTGAAGCTGTGCCTTTGCAAGTTGATTCATGGTGGTAGTGAGCTCGACAATAGCTTGCCCATGGTTCTGAAGCTCTTTGTGGAGATTTATAACACTTGGATCACCCTGGGGAACATTTTCCCGACTCTGCCATGCTGACGAAGTGTTAGCCATTTCATCCAAGATGTCACATGCTTCATTGTAAGATAACTTCATAAAGTTTCCCCCCGTGAGTTGGTTGACCACACGTTGATTGGTGGTATTGATTCCTCGATAGAAAGTCTGTTGTATCATGGCCTCGGTCATGTCATTTTTTGGACACTCTTTGACCACAGTTATGTAGCGTTCTCAAATCTCATGAAGGGGATCATTCAGCTCTTGCTTGAATGCCAATATCTAGTCTCTCAAAGCCGCCATGTGCCCGGGGAAAAAATAATTGGAAATGAACTTATCCGCCAATTAATCCCATGTTGAGATAGAATGATTGGGGAGTCGTTCAAGCCAATCCAGTGCCTTCCCTCGAAGAGAGAAAGGAAACAATTTAAGCCTCAAGGCATCCTCCGATACATTTGTTTGCTTGCTCCCCCAATATGTGTCCACAAAGCCTTTTAAGTGCTTGTATTCATTTTGATGGGGAGCTCCCGTAAAATACCCACGTTGCTCGAGGAGTGTCAACATGACATTAGTGATTTGAAGGTTACTCGCCCGGATTCTGGGTGGGTTAATAGCACTCGCATACCCCTCGTTCGGAAGCACCCTCGGAGCAACTCTGGGAGGAGGAGGGGGAGGGTATGGAATATTATCATAGGGATTGGCATGTCGGCCTCGTCTTTGAGGTGGAGGAACTTGATGTAACTCATCCTCCCCGTTGTCGTCTATCTCCTCCCTAGGTATAATATTTGCCAGAGGATCAGCCATAAGTACCTGTATTGATTGAAACACACAAGTTAACTAAAAGAAGGGAAGAAAAACAATCTACACCACTACTCAAATAGATAGTCAACACTGTTATAACTCCCCGACAATGGTGCCAAAAAGTGACCGGCGCCCACCTATACCACTAATAAGTAGCAAGGAAGCGGTCGAAGCAGCGTTTACCCGAACGGGTCGGGATCGATATCCTCAGGGAGTTATGTATATGGGAGTTGAATTTCTACTTAACCTAGTGGTGTTTCAAGTTCTTAATTGCACTTCTCATCATGAAGAGTTTTGTATTTATACTAAAGTAAGACCAAAAAGAACTCTTATCTTGCTAACTATTATCTTTTTGTGGATTTTTCTCAAGTAATTAGAGGCACTAGGGTTGTGACTTACTCCTAGGCGAGTGACTAATGGAATCTAAAAGCGAGGATAACCTTCTGAATTGTGGGTGAATGACATAACCTCATACTAAATTTCTCACCCAATACCTCTCGGTAATTTGGGTGACTTTGCCCGAGTTGGATTTCTCAAGCACAATTGGGTGTTCAAACAAATCAGATGAAATGGCTCAAGTCGGGTGTAACTATCTCTAGTATCCACCCTTTTATTGGGCTATCAATCTCTTGAGTTCACCCCAATACCTTGTTAGCCTATTTTCCTAGACTTGGGTCATCTCTCTCAAGAATAACCCTAGCCATGAAGGCATGAAATAGTGTTTGCAACCACTAAATCTGAGAATTATGCATGAAATAGACTAAAATTCAAACACCCAATCACAAATCATACTAAAATAGAAGACCCATTAGTTACCCACACTAGGATTGGGTCACAACCCTAGCTTAAGGGTCTAGCTACTCATTTTCAAGCAAGAAACTAAGATAGATGATGAAATTGAACACATAAAATGTTGATTACAGGAAATAAATCTAAGAAGTATTGTAAAATCTAAGCTAAAATTACTCAAAATGGAATAAAATAGTTGTTCACGTGCTCACTCTAACGTCTGATGCCCTAAAAATTAGAAAAAGATGTATTTATACTAGGCTAAAAATATTGGACAAAATTGCCCCTACGGAGATTTCGCTCCTAGCGGAATTTTGAGCGCTCCAGCGGATGGTCTTTTGCTGCAACATTTCTAGATTTGTACATTCTCCGGAACTTCATTCCGCTTCCAGCGACATAATGTAGCGCCGCAGCGGACT
Organism: Nicotiana undulata; assembly: GCA_005239495.1. Classification (NCBI taxonomy): domain Eukaryota; kingdom Viridiplantae; phylum Streptophyta; class Magnoliopsida; order Solanales; family Solanaceae; genus Nicotiana; species Nicotiana undulata. The sequence continues at coordinate 9,711 of MDKH01235140.1, read as the reverse complement.
CTGAAATTGCGGCAACGGAATAATACCGCTGACCGCGTTAGTGTGCAAACTCCAAATTGCTGACTCTCTGATAGTTGTATAATTCTCCCAGCGTAATTTTTATTGCTGGAGCGGTGGAGAAAACGCTGCAGCAAAATTGCAGCGCGGTCAGCAGTTCAATTTTCCTTAAAAACCTGCTCTCTGAAGTTTTGCAACGGGGCATCGGATGGAATTCCGCTGCAGCGAAGTGACGATCACTGCATCGGAATACTGGCGTGGACATCATTTCTGCTGGGTTTTGGGACAATGCAAGATTCTGCTTCATTTGAGTCATTTTAAGTCAAAATCTTCAATTCAACTCAATTCCTGCAATTTAAACAACTTGCATCAATTTTTAGGAGTATCTTAATCAATTTCGTCTCAAAACCTAAGAAAACGTGAGTAAATAATAGGTACAAATCACTAGTTATTAGTGTTTTCATGAGTAGATTATTTCATGAATTATGGACTATGAAATTGTGGCCGAAGCTATCCAGATGATAATATGTGTTATGATTCAGTCATTATGGAATGTCGGAGGGTTATTTATCTATTTGTGGATGACTAGAGTTGAGTTGGGGGTCCATGGGTAGGACCAATTAGGATGTGTAATCTACACCGAGTCGGATTGGTTGGCTCCATAATGCCATTCGATTGTTGCTGAGCTTATTCGTGTTCTGAAATTTTCGGTGAGTTACTCTTTTATGCTACGAGGAGTTGTGATTTGTTGGTTTTAGGCACAGATGGTGCAGTTCTATTGTGGTCTTATAGCATAAATTGAGCGAGATGAGTAATTGGGTATTGCATGATTGGGGGTGTATTGGTTATGTTCTTTCGGGTGTGGTGTGGCATTGAGTCATCTGATTCTCCGTGGTTATGGTAATGCACTTTGGGTACTTAATTTCGAATTTCGAGTGGTTATTGATTTTGAGCAGGGTGGCTCGAGGTATATGATATGGACCAGTTTTTGGATGGAGTCGCGCATTGCAGCGGAGTTATGTTAAGGTATGAACGTTTGTGTTAGAATCAGGTGAGGGTTCTACGGTGTGTGGAGGTTCTTAGCATTTCGTTGTGGTGGTACCCGTTGATCTTGCGGGACGATTCTCTTGATTGAGTCATTTTCATGATTGAATACATTTGGATTATTGCTTATTGGTGCATGGATTGCACGTTTTATGGCTTTGAGTAGTATTGGTGTTGCGTGTCAGTAGAGTAGTGGGCATTAGATAAGATGGAGTTGTCAGATCTAGGATGGGTGCTATCAGAATTGATTGCGGTATATTTGGAAGGATAATATCGAAAATCGTCTTAGGAATTGGCTATAGTTCTTGTTGAAAGGGAGGGAGCTCCATGGCTTGTTGATTTGATGAATGGTTATGAGTTTCTGCCTGTTTTTCCATTATTGGCAGTGTACGAAGGTTTTAGAATGAGATTTTGTTAGGTATGACATTTATTACCGGGAATGGGTTGTTTTGAGCAGCCACTGTGATCAGAAATTTTGCTATGAGTATTTGAGTTATATGGTATATCTTGTGATTGTAACTTGGGCTATGGTTGCATTTTTGTATAGCTTGTTCAGACTTATAAAGTGTGTAGGTTGCGAGATTAAAACCTTATAAGAAATTTTGAATGTTGGAAAATTAGACTCCAAGGTTTACGGGATAAGGTTGAAGTAATGATCATCCATATGTTTTGTTGTCGGTCCTATATGGAATGGGTGACATGGGATCACCCCCGGGTATGTGCATGGTAAGGTTACACGGTGGTTTGACGGCTTAGGAACAACTCTTGGCACATTCGAGGACGAACGTATGTTTAAGTGGGTGAGATTGTAACAACCCGATCGGTTGTTTTGAACATTTACATCGCTCGGTAGTTTGGGGGCACGAATTGCTCCGTATAATGAATTAAGACTTGTGCGCAAAATTTGAGTTCATTCCGAGTTGATTTGATATGTTTCGGCGCAAGTTTTAGGAAGTCGAAAGTTCATTAAGTTTGATTTGAGGTGTGTTTCATCATTTTGATGTTGTTATGCTTGATTTAAGGCCTCGAGTAAGTCCGTGTTATGTTATAGGACTTGTTGGTATGTTCTTACGGGGTCCCGAGGGGCTTGAGTGAGTTTTGGATAGAATTGGATTGTGTTGCGCTCGTTTTTCTTATGTTTCGGTATCGTTTCTTCAAGCATAAATGGTACCACATTGAACAAATGAGCTTCGATTTCTGTTTTGGTTGAAGCATTAGATCTGTAGCAAAAATAATCGTCGAATTTAGACATCGTATGAGAATTTTATGGTCATTTTACTAAGAATTGAGTTGCTAGATTTTTCAGATCAATTACGAAATTGGCACTGACTTTGTATTTAAAAATCTTTACTATTTCCAAATATTGAAACCAACACATCTCCGTCATTATAACGTCAAATGGAGTGATTCAAAAGCTTATCTTGCCTGCAATTTCACAAGGAATCCATTGGAGCTATCAATAGCAAGTTTTGGGATCATTTTCCACGCAAAATGAGGCAGAACATTTGGATTGGGGTAAATCTTCTATACTCGATTTTGGTTATATTTAATGAATCCATCTTTATTTTTGGCATTTGATTGATGATATCAAAGTGAAATTTGGGGGTTTTTGTCTAAAATTTAATAATATGAATTTTTGAGTTTCGAACACCGATCTGGAGTCGGATTTGAGTGAAACTAGCATGGTTGGACTCGTAATTAAATGGGTTGTTGGATTTTGCGAGTTTTATCGGGTTCCGAGAAGCGAGCCCAAGTTGGGCTTTTGGGCCAATTTCGAGATTTGATTCAAGATTTGACCTTTTTGATTGAGATTGGTTCCTTTAGCATTGTTTGATGTTTTTGGTTAGTTTCGAGCTGTCAGAGGTTGGAATGCAAGAAATGGCATTTTGGAGCATCGCTTGGCTTGCTCGATATTGGAATTGGCTTGTTCGAGGTAAGTAACTCTTCTAAACTTAGTGTTGAGCGTATGAAACCCCGCATTACGTGTTGTAAGATTAGTATGGAGGTGAGGCACATGTTAGATGAGAGGCGTGTGGGCGTGCACCTTGTGAATCTGGACTCCGTTGCTCCCATGGCACAGTATAGTGGCCCTAGTTTTGTTGATATCTATGTTTCCACCATGTGATATAGTAATTGAGTTTTCCATCATGCTAGATATCATGTTTATGCCGACACTGTTGGGACTTAGTGAGGGCATTTCTGTTGTGGAGTTATATGCTTTCATTATTCCACATACGCTGTCATATCCACTCATTTGCATACTCCATAGCATGTTTCATTAATTTATGCCATGATTGGCTTTATATAGCGCTTGGGGTGAAGGAGCCCCTCTGGAGTCTGTACACACCCTCCAGTGAGCGTATGTACTATTGAGTGCAAGTACCGAGTACCGAGTGACGAGTAATTCGGAGGACTGAGTGACTGTGAGGACTGAGCGACTGTGAGGACTGAGTGAGTGAGAGGACTAAGTGAATTGATACTTTGAGAGCATGCATATGTTTTCATCACTGAGTTACATCGCATTTGATATGCACACTTGACATACAAGCATAGAGATGCATTTTTACCTCATGCTATATAGTATCACGTTATTCATGACTTTTAACACATATTGATATGTAGGTAAATATAGGTGTTTTTTCACTTTCTATTTGGAAGGAAAATGAAACTTCTTACTTATTATTGAAACGATTTTGAGAAGAATCACAATTTTCAAACTTACCAGTATTTTTGTCATTTTCGGCAAAAGAATTGAATTTTCACTAAGATATTTGAAAAGCATGCCTTTTTCTGTAACTGTGAACGAGTTGAGCATTTTACTTCTGAGAGACCCCTTTTACTATTTGTATTATGTTGTCACAAACTGTTGAAGAATACCGGTATGAGACCCGACCTTGTGATAGCTCGTCACTGCTTTCAACCTAAGGTTAGTTTTTTTACTTAATCAGGACATGGGGTTGGTTGTACTGATACTACACTTCTGCACATTGCGTGCATATGTTGGTTGTTTTTGTTGTTGTGTTCGAGGTTTGTTGGATTTGAAGACGTACTTGCGTCCCTGTTGCACCTGCCTCTCTTGTTAAGGGTAGCATTATATTATAAAGCTCTGTTTATGTACATTTCAAACATATTATGTATTTATTTAATTTCCACTTTGTAAACTCTATTCTTAGAAGCTCATGATTTGTACTACCAGTACTTAGGGAAGGTTTACAATTTTGATAATTCCTTTGTTTGATTGTCTGATTACTATTGTTGGAATTGGGCAGTTATTAGTTCGCTTACCTAGCGGGTTGGGTTAGGTGCCATCACGACTAGCGCATTTGGGGTCATGACAAGGTTCCTTCTACCAGCCTTGTTCTTAGTTGCATTCGTTGCTGTTCTAGAGACTTAAAGGTACATCTGCCTGCACCCGCACATCCTCGGAGTCCCCCTCTATCCCCCTATGTTAATGCTTCTCTTATTTCTATAGACACTGATTTATAGTACATTTAGAACTTTGTAGAAGCTTGTGACTTACGATGTTCCGAGTCTTGGGAGTGTTATGTATATTTCGAGAGTTGATTATTGTATATGCCGAGCGGCATCTCAATTTCTTATTTGAAATGCCTGCTACTGTTAGTTGTTAATTTTCATGTTTTTCATTTCATATCCGCAAAGTGTTAGGCTTACCTAGTCGTAAAGACTAGGTGTCGTCACGATAATTTCATGGAGGGAGAATTTGGGTCATGAAATTTCCACAGCTAGCGACGCAAGAAATAAGTAATAGTATTGTAGATGGCCTCCTTTATACGGTCAAAGTTGGCATTGGCTGAAACGGTGATTCCATCAATCCTGTCATGCACTTCCTTGAAAGCTTTGACTGCATTTACTCTAAGTCTCAGAATTTTGACCCTTATCTTTGAAACATACGACCTTGTTTGCTTCGAAATTGTGTGGATGTCACCAACAATGGACTGAGTGGCAGCAAGGAAATCTTGGATGTTGATCACGTTGTTGTCAATTGTAGTCAGTTTCTCGGCGAGATCAGGATCGCTTACACTGTCATTGGAGACGGAGGCTTTGATCTTGGAGTCAGGTTGAACATTTTTGCCTTCACCATCTTGCTTTTTCACCTAAGAGCCCTTGACACACACATACCCCATACTTGCAAACGCCCTAGAATTATAGGATTTTGACATAGTGACAAGGGGTATTTTGATATAGGGATTTTGTGGGCTTCTAATATGTGAGTTATAGACACAACATAGGGCAAAATAGTGGGATCATCAGCACTTTCTATCATGAAATTTATGACCCAGGAGGATAACTTAATCTTGAGTTTGGTCACAAGACAGTAGACAAGAAAAGTATCTCTTTAAGAGAAGGTGGAGAATGATCCAGTGCGAGGAAGAAGAATGGTTGCAACAATGTGGGCTAAAACTCAGGTTTCAAAGCTAACATCACTGGGACCTAACTGGTTAGGGAGGAAATCAGAGGGACACTCAACAATGCAACGTTTTGCTTGATAAAAACAATTCCAAAATCATCAGGCCAAGTATTTTTTAAAAAGCATTGGAAAACCAGAACACTTGCACAAGAAAATTGAGTCAAACATGGCACATTCAAGAACAATGTGTTTGCCCAGAACTAAAGATTCAAACTTATCAGGCTTGCTAGAACGAAGATTTGCATAAAATATTCTCACTAAGGGTTCATAGACTTTAGGAGGAGTTAAAGAAATGAATTTTCACCAACCTTGAAAGACAAAAGATCCTTTACCTTACAATTGAGGGTTTGCATGACGTCAAGGTCAACTACTCTTCCATGAGCAAAGGTCTTGTCTTTTAGGACAATGAAGAAACACTTGCTTGGGGTATCCTGAAAATTGAGGTCCGACTCTAGGGAGCTTGAAAAATCTATTTTTGGATTTCTTAGGGGTAAGGGATTCAGGATAGTCTTCCATGGGCCTTTTTCCTAGGGTTTTATCTCCTAAGTGAGAGTGATCTGAAGGTTCTGCCTGAGAAGAGGCAAATCCTTCAGAGAGGTCAGACCCTAGGTCTACGGTTTTTGTAGGCTGAGAAGAGGGTTTTCCTCTGGAACATGTACTCTTTCTGGTGGAGGCAGAAGGCGTTTTGGAGTGTTTAGCCACGGGAGAAACTATTTGGAAGGAGTTTTAAGGGGTTTCTGAAGAGGGTTTCAGAGTGATGGAGATGATGGGGCTAGAGAAGAGGGGTTCAGAGATTAAAAAGGTGAAGTTTTGACGGGTGAGTGCAAGAAAGGAAAGGGTGTCAGTGAAGGGTCATGGTGATTGGTTTTTCTTTATTGAAAGATGCGATTGATGTGAAAAGAGAGGGAAAATAGAGGTGGTACGTAAATGAGTACAAACAAACAAGATTTAAACATTAAGCATGCAAGAATTTAAAATGACAAATAGGTCCTAATTTTTATAATTAAGAGAAATAATACCAAGTAGATCTCTTAAAAGACAAAACATATCTAAAGGCTTGATAAAAATATCAGCTAGTTGATCAGTAATGCCAACAAAAGATAATTCCATATCTCCTTGATGTTAGATGTCTATATGCTTAGCTCTAGAGTGATGCATGGGATTCTTTGAAAGACATATTGAACTAGAGTTATCACAAAATATTTGAACAGGATTAAAAGATAGTTCATAGTCACCCAATTGATGAGACATCCATAATAACTATGCACAACACTGTCTGATTGCAATGTATTCAGCTTCGTAGTAGATAGTGCAATAGATCCCTGGTTTTTACTATTCCAAGATATCAAGGACTTTCCTAGTAATTTACATATTCCACTGGTGCTTTTTCTGTCTTCCTTACCACCTGCAAGATCAACATCTAAAAAACCTTCTAATTTAAAATTGTTAGAGCGTGGATACCTTAGTCCATGAGAAATTGTTCCAATGAGATAACGAATGATTTTCTTTACTGTAGTCAGATGAGACTCCTTAGGAGATGACTGAAACATGACACATTTACAAATACTGAACATAATATTTATCAACTGGCAGCTAGGTAAAGTAAAGAACCAATCATTCCATGATATTTAGTTTCATCAACAAGACTTCCTTTTTCATCTTTATCAAGATTTGTTGACGGGCTCATTGGTGTGCCAATAGCTTTAGCATTGCTCATGCCAAACTTCTGAATTAGCTCCTTTGTATATTTCGTCTGGCATATAAAAGTTCCTTCTTAAGATTGTTGGATTTGAAGTCCAAGGAAAAATGTGAGCTCTCCCATCATACTCATTTCAAATTCACTTTGCATAAGAGTTGCAAATTCCTTGCACAAAAGAGGGTTAACACTACCAAAAATAATATCGACAACATAATCTTGAATAATAAGGTTACCTTCTGATGATCTTTTGATAAATAGTGTAGTGTCTACTATACCTCTTATAAACCCATGATCAAGTAGAAATGAACTAAGTCTTTCGTGCCATGCTCGTGGAGCTTGTTAAGGTCCATATAGTGCCTTGGTCAACTTATACATGTAACGACCTGGCCAGCCGTTTTGGAGAGTTAGAGCCCCGATCCCTTGATAACTGTTCCTCCCTTGTCTTATTAGGTTAATGGAACGAGTCGGAGCGTTGAGTGATGAAAATTGGAGTGTTTTTGGACATATAGTCCTTTAGGGTGAGCTTTGACCTTAGAAATTGGGCCAGAGCGGGAGTGATTTCGGGGTTGGGAGCGTGTTCGGAATGTGTTTTTGAGGCCAGACGTAGATTTAGGCTTGAATTGGCGAAAGTTAGAATTTCGGCGATTTCGGCCGATAGGTGAGATTTTGATATCGGACTCGGAATGGAATTTCGAAAGCGACAGCAGGTCCGGAATGTCATTTATGACAGCAGGTCGGAAGTGAATTCTTGAAAATTCCTAAGTTGCTAGGCTTGAATCTATGCATTTTTGGATATTTTGATGTTAGGGGATGTGTTTTTAAGGATCGACCAAGTTTGGATAGGGTATTGGGATCAGTTGGTGGTTTTGGGTGAGGTCCCGAGGGGCCTCGGGGTTGTTTCGAATGCTTATCGGGAAGTTTGGAAAATTTCAAAGTGCTGAACAAGACCTATATCTGGTGTTCCGCACCTGCGATGGAATTTCTGCAGGTGCGAGCACGCAAGCGCGGGACTTATGCCGCAGGTGCGAAGCTCGAGTGGCCTGGTTCGAGATCGCAGGTGCGACATGGGCTCCGCAGGCGCGGAACAACAGGCGCGGAACCGCAGGCGCGACCTTTCTATCGCAGGAGCGGTCCCAGGGATTTAAGTGATTTTTCGCATCTGCGATGATAATTTCGCAGGTGCGGTACCGCAGGAGCGGTTAAAAGGGACCGCTGGTGCGGAAATCCCTGTTCATATTCTAAGAATCCGAGGTTTTTGTTATTTCACCATTTTTGAGTTGTGGGAGCTCGGGAGAGGCGATCTTTGAGAGGATTTTCACGTGGGTAATCGAGATTTGGGCCACCCGGAGTTGGATACTCGTGGCAAGAGAGTGATTAGCGGTTGATTTGCACAGTTTAGATCCAGGTCCTAGTACGCGGTATCTCAACTAGCCAGCAGCAGCGGTATCAGGAGACTCGAGGTATAATCTGCAGCGTCCGCATATCTCCGAGTCCCCTTCCTATCTTGCAGTTGTAGTACTTGTAGATGAAACTATACGGTCTTTTCTATCCAGTTGTACCTATTGAGCAGTAGAGTAGCTTGTGATGTATTGTGATATTCCTGGTTCTGGGTAAAGTAACTGTTAATGCCGAGCGGCGTCGACTTTAGTATGATTTATTTCACTTACTATTATTTTACCTGTTTTATCTAAATTTCGCTTAAGTAATAGGCTTACCTAGTCGTCTAGACTAGGTGTCGTCACGAGACCCAGTCGGAGGGAGAATTGGGTCGTGACAAGTTGGTATTAGAGCTTCTCGGTTCATAGGAGTGACAACATCACAAGCCGGTTTATTAGAGTCTCGCGGATCGGCGCGGAGACGTCCGTACTTATCTTCGAGAGGCTATGTAACTGTTAAGAAAGATCATACTTCTTGAAATCCCTTCTCGTGCTGATTATCACTATCAAATTCTTAAACTCTATTCTATTCTTGCTTACAGATGGTTCGCACTCGCACCGGACGTACCGACGATCAGGCACCCGAGCCCCCAGCCAGAGCCACTAGAGGCAGGGGTCGGGGCAGGGGACGAGCACGCGGTGCAGCCCGAGCACCGGCTAGAGCAGTGACGGAGGATCCCCCAGCAGCTGCAGTTGGAAGGGCACCGGAGGTCCCTACTATCACTCCAGCCCTCCAGGAGACTTTGGCCCAGTTCATCAGTGCTTTCAGTACTCTGTCTCAGGCGGGACTACTTCCGCTAGCCCCAGCTACATCCCAGGCCGGGGGAGGGGCACAGACTCCCGCAGCCCGTACTCCTGAGCAGAGGGTTCACATGGGGCAGGTCCCAGAGTATATTCCTATGCCTCCAGCAGCTCCAGTTCAGCCTGAGGCCAGAGCAGCTGCATCTGAGTCTGAGCAGCTCCGTCTTGAGAGGTACAAGAAGTACCACCCACCTGAGTTCAACGGTTTAGCTTCAGATGACGCTCTAGGATTTCTTGAGGAGTGTCATCGCATCCTTCGCACCATGGGTATTGTGGAGACGAGTGGTGTCTCTTTCACTACTTTT
>MDKH01072041.1:0-43323 GCA_005239495.1 Nicotiana undulata | reverse complement strand
AAGCAAAACTAAAGATAAGGGGAATTACTTTATATGAAGTGGAGACATGCTCATGAAAAAAACTTGGGTAAAAACTTTATGTATCGAGGCATCGAAACGTAAGCACCACAGTATGATAAGATTCTTCTTCAATGACTGCGTGTCTCTTTGTTATACCCTCTTTTTCTCTTTCTGTAAGTTTTTCTAATCTTCTTCTCCTTCTTTAATTCCTTTTTGTTCAGTTTGCTCTTTTACATTTTCTGGTCAACTTTTATTTTATCTTTTGTTTTTGTGTTCCCTTTTTTTAGTTTTCCTTTTGGGCTTCTTTCTAACTTTTAAGTTTTTTCCAGACAAATATATAGAAAATAGTTGTGTGCATTCCTTTTTTCATGCTATCTAGGACATTCTGCATTTTCTGTGATTTTCAAAATCATGCATAAGTTTTTTTAACATTATTAAACTATGATTGATTTTCACTTTATTTTTCATTCAACTCGAGCTTTTTTATATTGAATAATACAGGCCAATTTCCTAGAAATGGTGTCGAATTGGCTGCGTGTCTCTTTGTTGTACCCGACTGAGTACTTTACCGATGCCCACATGCTATTTTGAAATTTGATTTTTCTTGTATTCTTATGGTTGTTTTACTTAATAAAGTGCTTTGTTAATCGACCATTGTAATAACCAGTATGACTTTGCTAAAAAAGGTTGGAATAACATATATGACACATTTAAAGGTTGATTTTATTAGCAAAGTAGTCAGAGGAATTGGACTAGGCACAAGTTTGTTGCTGCAGTTGTTTTACACTCTCCGCCGTGGTCATCTGTGCTATTATTTTTCCTGAAATCTTGTTTTGCATTGCTTGTATATATATATATTCTCCAAGTTACTTTCTTTTACAAGTATTGTAATCGCCGAGCCCGCTAGTGTGAAAATAATCATGAGCATAGACCGAGCCGTGGTCATTGATGAATTATATTATTTTAAACAGCAGGAGTTTTCTGAAGAGCTTGCCAACGGCCATCATTAAAAGCCCAAGTCCAGCATAATGATAGACCGACAACAGGCACCTGCTGAAACGTCTCAGTAAACTGTCTCGACTTCTTCAAGACTTCAACGGGTATGTTTCACACTTTTGATTTTCATTCTTGTTCTTCTTCTTTTTCTTTTTATTTTTCTTTTTCTTTCTAAACGGCCAAAAAGCGCTGAAATGCTGCCCAATTTTTTTCAGAAAAATTCTGCCCAATTTTTGTTTTCTGCTCTATTTTTGTGCCCTAGTATAATGCTCGATTTTCTGGTTTATGCTCTGTTTCTCTGGTTTTATTGCTTTGTTTCTATTTATTTGTTTTCTGCTCTGTTTTGCTGTTTTCTGCTCACTGTTCTGCTCTGTTTTCTTCTCACTAATCTGCCCTAAAATTAATTGTTATGTTTTTTTGGTTGTTGATTATAGTAAATTAAATCTTGTTATTCAATGGCATCAAGCCAAAAAAGAGTTCTTAGTGATTTATCAATGCCTATTTTAATGAGTTCTTAGTAATTTATCTATGCTTTGGTGAAGCGAGGCCTCGTCGCTTTTTTGTGCTTAACGCTTTCCAAAACACTGGTATTACCTTTGGTGATTCATCATACTTTAATACTACAATTGTAGCTCCCTGGAACAGGGATTACTAATTGTTGTTTCACTTTTGTGTATCATAGGATAAATGAGTAATGGAGACAAAAATTGGATGAGTCTTCGAAGATCCACTTATGAGTATATTCGTGGTGTGAATGATTTTTTTGATAAAGCGTTTGAACGATCTTCCCAAGGAAATGAAATATTATGCCCCTGTAAAAAGTGCTTTAATCGTTATTGGCATTATAGAAATGTGGTGGAAGATCATTTAGTTGCTTATGGGTTTACACATGGATACACCAAATGGGTTTTTCACGGAGAAGGGTTTTCCTCGAGAGATTTGCCACATCCAACCAATGATGATGATGGTTCTGATATGCATGACGACATTGATGGTCTGCTTCATGATACTTTTAGAAATATAGAAGGTGATTTGAGACATGAAGGAGTGAGAGAGGGACCATCTGAAGATGCAAAGAGATTTTTTAAATTAGTGGAGGAAGGAAAACAATAGTTATAACCAGGGTGTGAAAATTTCTCTAAACTGGATTTCACAATTCGGTTGTTCTTGTTTAAATGCATTCATGGGTTGAGTAATCTGGGATTTTCAGACTTGTTAGACTTGATAAAAGAGGCATTTCCATTTGCTAAGTTACCTGAGTCTTTTCACAAGGCAAAAAATGTGATAAAAGATTTGGGTCTACATTATGAGAAAATACATGCATGCCCTAACGATTGCATGTTATTTTGGAATGAGAATGAGAAGGCAGATAATTGCTCTGTGTATGGATCTTCTAGTTGGAAGAATGTGCGTGATGGCTTGACTAATAGGAACACCAAAGTCGCTGCAAAGGTTTTAAGGTACTTTTCTTTAAAGCCTAGGCTTCAGAGGATATTCATGTGTCCTGAAACAGCTGTAGCTATGAGATGGCATGCTACCGAACGACCCAAAGATGGAAATTTAAGACATCCTGCTGATGGGGAAACTTGGAAGGATTTTGACTTGTTGCACCAGGACTTCTCTAGAGATCTCGTAATGTTAGATTGGGTCTTTCAAGCGATGGTTTTAACCCATTTCGAACCATGAGCATTTCTCATAGTATCTCAAGTACATCAAGTTTTTTATGTGGAGGATCCAATTGAGAAAGATGTTTATTATGCTAGAAATAAAGTCCCTGTTGATTTGTATGATTTGGAAGAAGAGAATTGTCCTAATATTGGAGAAACATTTTAGAGAGAGCCTAATGATGATATTGGTTCATCAAATAGATTACTCGACGTGGATGTCAGATGGTCGAGAGAAGATATACCAGTTGATATCATTGATATGCCTTCTCAATCACAAGATACAACTATGGAAACATCAGAAGAGGAGAATGAGTATGATGATACTGATTGGGATTGGATGGAGGTTGATGATTGAAAAAGGATCTTCTGAACTTCTTTAAATATATAGTCGTCATTGTTTTTTAGTGACTAAATGCCATTTTTAGAAATATTAGGTGATTGTTTTTCTCGTTTGTATGTTTTAAGTCTTTTTGCATTTGTTTTTCCTTACAGTTCTCTTTTGAATTGCTTCAATTTTACAGGTTTTATACCATCAATTGTTACTGATTGTAGATTAACAATCCAAGTAAGTGGCATAAAGTTTCTCTTTCAAGTAAGTGGCACAAAATTTCTCTTTCATGCTTTTTCATCCTTTTTCTTTTGTTATATTCCGTTGTCTAACTTGATTAGCTTTGATTGTCTTAAACTTACATAGATTTAGAAGGCATGGGTCAAGAAGGGTCTTCAAGAAAAAATAAAAAGGGAAAAAACCCGTCATATGTTCAAGCTAGAAGTTTATCATGTTTGGCAAAAAAAAAGAGAATGTCATTGACAACAAAAGAAACCGTTCAAGCTATACGGTCAGAGAAAGAGCATCTGTTAAAACTAATTGAAGAACAACCAACAATAGGAGCACGATCTGAAGTAAATGAACGACATGTAGAGGAGCAATTTATAGAGGGGCACATTGTGGATGAGCAGATGCAAATAGATTATACCACTCCTACAACTAATGAACGATCTGAAGAACAAGGCAAGTCCACAATAAAATCTGATTTTTCCATCATTACTTTTCTCCGAAACTCTTATTTTTTGTATTTTGTTGTAGCTTCTGGTCCTGTAACTCCAAAAAAAAAAAAGAGTCAGGACACAAATGCGTAGTGTCCATGGCCGAAAGACGCATAAGGTGATCACACTTAACCATTTAAATCAGCCCGTTGGTCTTACTAAAGAAGATGTAAGAGAGTTTGGTAGCTTCCTCGGTACATTGGCAAGGACTGCAACTCTTTGCCCGCTGGATATATTGGATTGGAGGAAAATAGACACAAAAGACGATTTATGGACATATACCAAGGTTTGAAGTTCTGATCCAAATGTTCAGTTATTTGTTACAAGTATGTTACTATTTCTGCTAATCAAATGAAATCAATTTGTAGTCGAAGTATGATATTCCTGATGCTGCAAAAACATGGACTTTATTTTCAATTGAAAATGCTTGGAGAAGGCATAAAAGTCAATTGAAGAAAGATCATTATGATGCCTATCAAAATGATGAAGTTCGAATGACAAAAAGGCCTGATTATATACCAGAATATCAATTTAAAGAACTCCTGAAATATTGGAGTTCTGAGAAACTAAAGGTAAGTATAGACCATGGTCTTGACAATAGTTAAAACCGGTATATTGATGTGTCTGATTTTGCTGGTTGTTGTTGGTTTTTGCTGTTGCTACTGTTGGATTTCATTTAATATTGATGTGTTCGAATGACTGTAGCTATGGATCTGTCATTGCTCTTTGGATTTGTTGATATACTTTACATGAAATGGATGTATATTCAGTGTGCTACTCATGTTTAAGCATAGTTCCCTTTACATTCAAACTTGAAATCATATTCTGTTAAGTTTACTAGATATGTCAAGAAATGCATTTAGCAATCTAATTGTTCTTGAGTATTTGGATTTGTCTAGTAATGCTCTATCTGGTATGATTCCCAAACCTCTCGAGCTATTGCGAGATGTCAAGTATTTGCAAATCTCAGTTACCAGTTTTTGATGGGAAATCCAAGACTTTGTGGACCACCTAACTTACATATTCCTTATTGTCCAGCTCGAAACAGCATGACAACAAGGAAAAAGTCTCTTATCCTTAGAGCAACAGTATATGCTGGTCGCTTTGTTTTTCCCCATGTGAAGAGCAAAAATGGATCAGATTCCTCATTTGGAATGGGTCATCAGAGGATCAGTTATTATGAGCTTCTCCAAGCTACTGAAAACTTCAACATAATGTATTATTGGTTTGCTGATTTTATGTTTAGTAGCAACCGTGATTTTGAGATTCGACTAAATAGTTAAGGTGTTTATGTTGCTATTGAGCTTTTAAATAGTTTGCTGTTTCAAAAAAATGTTATTTAGGTATATTGTATTGACTCATTTTATTTGCAGAGATCATCCAAAATCAACAATGAGAATCGGAAAAAGTTGAGGGATCCACACACTGCCGGCAAAACAAGTTTTGCTGTAATCCGTAATGAATTGGTGTGTACTATTATTTATTATTATATCTATTATGTTTTTTAAAGATCTCTTATATCGATTTTCATGCGACTAGGAAAAAACAAAGGAATCCGTATCACTTAAGGAGATGTTTGTGGCCACAAGATCAAGAAAACCTGGGCGTTTGTACAAGGACTCTGAAGAAAATACAACTAGTAAAATTGTAAGAATATTATCTATTTGCAAGTTTTAGATGAGATCATTTTATTTATGATAGGTTCCTTATTTTTTATTTACTTTAATTCTTTTGTTGAATTTGCTTTGTTAGGCTGAAATAGAAAAAATTTTAACACAGCAAAGTGTAGATGGCAGTCAGTCTGTTGATGCATTTTCATCTGTCATGGGTCCTGAACATCCGGGACGTTTAAGATTATATGGACGAGGGGTTACAAAGACTACTTTGAAAGGAAAAGTGGTCCATTTCGAGCCGACTTCAAATGCCACAAATGATACGGTTCAAGAAATGCAAGAAAGGATTCGAAAGATGGAGGAACAAAGGAGAACTATGCGACAAGAAATTATTGCAGATGTAATTGTTCAACTTCAGCGTGCAGGATTAATTAATCCAAACATACTAGAAGCATTGTCTGTTTCGTCACTAGGAGAAGCTACCTCTGCACCACAAGCTGCTAATCAACTGATCCGTCGACCATCTGAAGCTAGCAACAATCAAGGTTAGTATCACTTTATTCCCAGGCTAAAATTCATATTTTAGCTACTGTAGAGCTGCTGATATTGGAGTCGAGATTGCTGTTGATTCTTCTTCTTCTCTTTTTCTTTTTCTTTTTCTTTCTAAACGTCCAAAAAAGCGCCGAAATGCTGGCGAATTTTTTTCAGAAAATTTCTCCCCAATTTTTCCAGTTTCTGCCCAAAATAAACAAGGCTGTGAAATATAAGATGTTCCTCTGCATTCATGCATCTATCGAGCCATTATAGCGAAAATTGAATTCAATGAATCTCGTGTGTGTTCTCTATCACCAGAAGAATTTGAGTTCTAATTTATGATTGTTTGAATGTTTGAGTCGCAGCATAAACTTATTTGATTTTAGATGGCACGTTATACTTTCCCGTAGTGTACACATTTGCTTTCTCCCTGGTTGTTGGTGCTTAGTGAACTAGATATTTAAAGATTGATTTTTTCAGCATTATTTGTCATTCTCTGTTAAAACTGAAGCTTGGAGTAGAATTCTTGATTATAAAGACATTCCCTTTGCTGCACATATAATCATAATAAATGAAGCCTAAATCAAAAAAACATGTGCATAACTTGGGCCGTGTTCACTTACTTGCTGCTGCTTGTGATGTATAGTCCTACTTGTGCTAACCCTTTGTGTTTCTATCCATTTGGCTGCATAGGTTGCATACTTTGTTGGCATTCAAATAGTGCATGGTTATGATCTATCTAGCTTACAAGCCTATATAAAGTAGTACAATTTTGGATTCCAGCATGCACATTATTGATGCTGAAGAAATGATCCTCTAAATTTCTGAGGCATAAATTGTAACAAATGACATTCTTGTTGTTGTTGTTGTTATTTGTTTGCCATATCTCCTCCTTGAAGAAAGTAGTTTTGCCGCCTGGGTAGTTGTTGTTGTTTGTTTGCCATATCTCCGCCTTGAAGAAAGTAGTAACACGCCCACTTGGTTTGGTGTTAGATGTATTATGCGTTATAACAAATGTGATGTATAGTTCTTTGAGTGTCGTTTCTGCTTATAATACAGTCAAGAAGGAAGTGTTCAAAGATGCAAACACTTCTTAAGCCAGGAGAGAGTAGTCGTTGAGAAATTAGATATCTTATGATCACAAGAAGTAATGCAGTGGAAATGATAAGGAGGATGCAAAACTTTAGCTAGTGTTTTCAGTTGGGCAATATCTTTTTTTTTAACCTAGCACATAGCAAGGGCTAAGCTTTTGGAAAGGAAAAGTAAGAATCTTGTTCAAGCTAGCACTAGCTTCGGCTATTGTGTCAAATATCTGTTGGAGAAACACACTTAGTTATGGCAATTGAGACTTACACAGAGATGAGCATCTGTTAAACATAGAGGTGGACATACTATGTGAACTCTATTGGCACTGAAACCTCAGTTTCTGTTTTCGTCTAGGAGATTTTAACAAATTACAATGTACATTAATAATCTTTTGACTTGTTTAATTTGACTCTGTAGAAATCGATAAATCAGTAGATATGTTAGTGCCATATCTGTCATCCTGTTCTGATCAGTTATAAGCAGGTATGCAGGATATTAATCTTGATAATCCAATGACCATAAGATTCTATTTTGTTATTGTTATACTGGGATTTGCCATTGTTCTTGTGCCTTGATGCCTTGTGCCTTGTTGCCTTGTGCCTTTCTAATCTTTTTTTTGACTGGGATTTTCCAAGAACTAGAGAAGGGTTTTATATGTTTAATCATATTTTTATACTGGGTGTACTAGGAATGTTGTTGTTGGTAAGTAAGTGTGAGATTGTGTATTTGTCAATTTGTTTAATCTTAACACGTGTCATGACATTAATATACATATATATCTTTAAATGAAATCCTTTTATAAAAATTTTGCTAAGTTACTAGGTATGTTGTTGTTGGCAAGTGTGAGATTGTGTATTTGTCAATTTGGTTAATCTTAACACGTGTCATGACATTAATATACATATATATCTTTAATATACATATATATCTTTAAATGAAATCCTTTTATAAAATTTTTGCTAAGTTGTTTGTTTTTTGATTATTTGTAGGTGGAGAACTTCAAGTAGGCGACAAAAGTGCTGAAGATCTTACTTAGGGGCATTAGGTTGATTCACGATGAAACTTCACATATGCTGTACAAATATTTTATTTTTGTACACTTTGGAAACTCATTTTTGTACACTTTGAAAACTCATGTGTTCCAATTCATTGGCAGATATTGGTATATATTTTGCTTATATGGATATTACACCTATAATGGATCCTGATTTTGTTTAAATTATATATATTTCAAGCATTGCTACATTGTTGGTTTGTTTAACTATTGCAATAGATGTATGATAGGCGTTGCAATAGCCCAGAAAATAACCGTTGCAATAGCATGAGCCCCCAAATCACATAAGCCAAAAGTGAAGGTTGCAATAGTATATAGAAACCGTCTCATTAGCATTAATTAACCGTTGCAATAGTATATAGTAACCGTCTCATTAGCATAATTAACTGTTGCAATAGAATAAAATAACTGTAGCAATAGCCTTAACACCAGTTGATAACGAACTCTATTGCAACGTTTATTAACCTTTCTAATACAAAAAAACGTCGCACCATCATTCAAAGAATAACCGTTGCAATAGGCCATCTTGTGCAACGGTTTGCAAACCGTTACACAGAACCGTCGCCATAGAGCTATTGCGAGGATACGTGCTGTAGCGGTCGTGAAACTGTCGCAATATCTCTATGGCAACGGTTATAAAGCCTGCCGCAACAGTTTTGGAACCGTCACAATAAGTCTAATTTCTAGTAGTGTTACTATTTTACTTTATCTTGTCTTTCTTTATGTTTTTATTATATACCGTCTGCAGATTATATTGTGAGTGCCCCGCCGTAGCCTCGTCACTCCTTCGTCGAGGTTAGGCTCGGCAGTTACCAATACATGGGTCGGTTGTACTGATACTGCACTCTGCACTTTCTGTGCAGATTTTGGAGCAAGTTCGGGCTGATCGAGAGGTTGGCTATAGGCTTCACTTCTAGGAGACCCAGGGTAGTCATGTTGGTGTCCGCAGGCCCTAGCGTCCCATCCTATACCCCCATACTTTATTGTCTTCCTTATTTCGCAAACAGTTTTATTTTGTTTTGGACAAATAATTGTAGTAAAATCTTAGTATGTTCGTGAATTGTTATTCCAGATTCTGGGTAGTAATAGTATATAATCAAAGTTGTTACTTATATATTTTTGCATTCATTTTTATTTATTATAAATTGTTTACCAATAATCACTTAAATATAAGAGAATTGGCTAATAAACCTTTAATGTTGGATTTCATAGCAACTGTAATGTTAGGCGTCATCACGGTCCCGATGTGGTGATATCGGGTCGTGACAAGTTAGTATCAGAGCACTAGGTTTCCTAGGTCTATTGAGTCTGGGGGATAGGTACAAAGAGGTTTGTACTTATCTCCCTGAGGCTATAAAGTTTAGGAATTTTTTTAACTTTTATTCATCTTTGTCGTGTGTCTTTGTTTTCTCAATACTGATCGAACTCTCCTACTCTTATTCTCTCGCAGATGGCGAGAAAGTGTACCGCCTATTCAGTCGAGCAGCAGCTAGAGCCTCCAGCAGCAGATCCTACGAGGGGAAGAGGTCGAGGCTGAGGCCGTGCCAGAGGCCGAGGTAGGGGCAGGGCTCAGCCCAGATCCCGAGCAGCAACCCCAGCCGTGGAGCCTCGGGTAGAATTCAATGAGGAGGTTCCAGCCCATAATGTTCCTGCTGGGCCAGCCCAGGTCCCGGAGGGGTTCATTGCCACCCTAGTGCTTAAAGATGCTTTGGTCCGTTTGGCGGGCCTTATGGAGAGTGTGGCTTAGACTGGCACATTTCCCATGGCACCAACTGTTTGTCAGGATGGAGGAGTAGCCCAGACTCCTGCTACTCACACTGCAGAGGAGATGACTCCCCAATATCAGACTCCACAGCTTACCCAGTCGGAGTAGTTCAGCCGGTTGCTGCGGCACAGACCGGAGATGGGTCGACTATGTCTTCTGAGGCTTTGTGGAGATTGTTTACCGAGCTCTTCCCAATCCATTTTAGTTGGGCTAATTTAGAGGATCCCCAGGAGTATCTTGACAGTTTTCATGAGGTTTTCCGGAACATGGGTATATTGGAGACCAATGGGGTTGACTTTACTGCTTTTCACATGACTGGTTTCGCCAAGAAAGGGTAGAGGGATTATTTATTGACCAGACCACCTGGGTATCTTGCTCTTACTTGGGACCAGTTCGCTCAGCTCTTCCTAGAGAAGTTTCTTCCTATCACCTTGAGGGAGGAGCACTGTCGTCAGTTCAAGCGTCTCCAGCAGGGCAGTATGACTGTTACTCAGTATGAGACCCATTTTGTGGATTTGTCCCAGCATGCTTTTCTTCTGCTTCGCACCGAGAGAGAGAGAGAGAGAGAGAGAGAGAGAGAGAGAGAGGTCTATTGACGGACTTGCTCAGGCTATCAGATTGAAGATGGCTAAAGAGAGTGGGAGTGAGATTCCTTTTTAAGTTGCTGCCAATGTCGCCAGGCGAGTCGAGATGGTTCTTGCACAAGGCGGTGAGGGGTCTGACAAGAGAACTCATCATTCTAGTGGGTTCAGCGGCGCCTCATCTGGAGGAAGGGGTACTTTTCGTAGAGGCCATCCTCCCATACCGTGTCATTCAACACTTCAGGAATCCCACAGTGTTTCAGGGAGTCGTGGTCCTTATGTGCCTCCTTCTAGGTAGCTAGTATACAGTGCACCGCCAACTCCTATCAATGCACTTCCTATTCAGAGTTATTATCGTGGTCAGCCGGCCCGTTTGGGTCAGTCCCAGTTTCCACAACCATAGTATCAGGATGGATGTTACAAGTGTGGCAGTTATGGGCATATCAGGAGGACGTGTCCGAGATTATTGGGCGTTCCGCCACATAATCAGGGTTCTCATGCCATGGTTCTGGCACCAGTTGGTGCACTGCCTACTTAGCCAGCCAGAGGCAGGGGTCAGGCAGCCATAGGTAGGGGCCAGACATTAGAGGTGGAGGTCAGGCCGTTAGAGGTGGAGGCTAGTGGCTAGAGGTCGTCCCAAGAATATGGTTCAGAGTGGTGGTGCCCAACCCCGGTTTTATGCTTTTCCAGCCAGGCCTAAGGTTGAGTCATCCGATGCTGTTATTACATGTACTGTTTCAGTTTGCAGTAGAGATGCTTCAGTTCTATTTGATCCGGGGTCTAATTACTCCCATGTGTCATCTTATTTTGCTTCATATTTTGTTGTGCCTCGTGATTCCTTGAGTGCCCCTGTGTATATGTCCACACCTGTGGGGATGCTATTATTGTAGATCATGTATATCGTTCGTGTGTGGTAACTATTGGGAGTCTTGAGACTAGTGTAGATCTTCTACTCCTCTATATGGTTGAGTTTGATATTATATTGGGTACGGATTGGCTGTCACCTTATCGTGCTTTATTGGACCGTCATGCCAAGACGGTGACCTTAGCCTTGCCGGGGTTGCCTCGATTAGAGCGGAGAGGGACTCCTGGCCATTCTACCATTAGGGCTATCTCTTATATGAAGGCCGACGTATGGCCGAGAAAGGGTGTTTGGCTTATGTTCGTTATTCTAGTGTAGAGTTCCTTCCATGGATTCTGTGCCAGTTGTTCGTGAGTTTCCAGAGGTATTTCCTGCAGACCTGTCGCATATGCCGCCCAATAGGGATATTGATTTCTGTATTGATTTGGCTCCGGGCACTCAGCCCATTTCCATTCCGCCTTACAAGATGGCCCCGCCAGAGTTGAAAGAATTGAAGAAATAATTACAGTACTTTCTTGATAAGGGCTTTATTAAACCTAGTGTCTCTCCCTAGGGTGCACCGATGTTGTTTGTGAAGAAGAAAGATGGGTCTATGAGGTTGTGTATAGATTATCAGCAGTTGAGCAAGGTCACCATCGAGAACATGTATCCATTGCCAAGGATTGATGACTTATTTGATCAACTTCAGGGTGCCAAGGTTTTTTCGAAGATTGATTTGAGATCGGGCTATCATCAGTTGAGGATTAGGGCATTCGATGACCCTAAGACAGCTTTCAGGACTCGGTACATGCATTATGACTTTCTAGTGATGTCTTTTGGGTAGACAAATTCCCAAGCAACATTCATGGATTTGATGAACCGGGTGTTCAAGCCTTATTTGGTCTTATTCATGATTGTTTTTTTTGCGAGTATGGGTAGCCTTGCATATATTCCAGTCAGTGGGAGGCTGCTAGCATCAAATGTTCAGACTTTGGCCAACCAGTTTGTCAGGTTGGATATTTCAGAGCCCAGACAAGTTCTAGCTTGCAAAGTCGCTTGGTCTTCTTTGTTTGAGCGTATCAGATGTCGACAGTATGACGACCCTCATTTGTTGGTCCTTAAGGAAAAAGTGCGGCACGGTGATGCCAAGCAGGTTACTGTTGGAGATGATGGAGTCTTGATGATGCAAGGTCGTGTTTGTGTGGCTAATGTGGATGGACTTCGTGAGTTGATTATTGAGGAGGCCCACAGTTCCCAGTATTCTATTCACCCGGCTGCTGCTAAGATGTACCATGACTTGCGGCAGCATTATTGGTGGAGGAGGATGAAGAAGGATATAATTGCTTATGTAGCTCGGTGCCTGAATTGTCAGAAAGTGAAGTATGAGCATCAGAGACCCGGTGGTTTGCTTCACCAGATAGAGATTCCATAGTGGAAGAGGGGTTGTATCACTACATATTTTGTTGTTGGACTCCCATAGACTCAGAGGAAGTTTGATGTCGTTTGGGTCATTGTGGACAGGCTGACTAAGTCAACGCACTTCATTCATGTCGCAGTTACCTATTCTTCGGAGGAGTTGGCTGAGATTTACATCCGCGAGATCGTCCGTCTTCACGTTGTGCCCGTGCCTATCATTTCTAATCGAGGTACGCAGTTCACCTCACATTTCTGGAGGGCAGTACATTGTGAGTTGGGTATGCGGGTTGAGTTGAGCACAACATGTCTTCCTCAGACGGACGAGCAGTCCAAGCGTACTATCTAGATCTTGGAGGATATGCTCCGCGCATGTGTTATAGGCTTCGAAAGGCCGTGGGACCAGTTCTTTCCCCTTGCAGAGTTCGCCTACAAAATAGCTACCCGTCGAGCATTCAGATGGATCCCTATGAGGCATTATATGGTAGACGATGTCGGTCGCCAGTTGGGTGGTTCGAGCCGGGGGAGGCTTGGTTATTGGGTACTGATCTAGTACATGATGCCTTGGATAAGGTCAAGATTATACAAGATCGACTTTGCACAACTCAGTCTGGGCAAAAGAGTGATGTCGAACGCAGAGTTCGTGATGTGGCATTCATGGTCGGGGAGAGGGTAAAAATACCCTCAAGTCAATCACCTCAGCTTTGTAGATGATATCATCATTTTCTCTTCTAGGAAAAGGTCCACACTTCAGAAAATCATGTGGATATTGAATAAGTATGAGGATACTTCTGGCGAACAGATCAATAGGCAAAAAAGACATTTCATGACCTCTACTTGTGCATTCTAGTCAACAGTTAGAAGAAACCAAGCAGTTACAGGTTTCTCCAGGAAGTTATCTTCTCGCACTTACCTGGGATGTCCATTGTACACTGGCAGGCTGAAAATCATCCACTTCAACAACCTTACCTCCAAAATTGTGGGAAAAATCAGGGGCTGGCATGGCAAAATGATGTCACAGGGAGGAATGGCTACTCTAATAAAACATGTTCTCCAATCTGTGCTAATCCATCTGCTGTCAGCACTCTCTCCTCCTAAGACAGTCATGAAAGAAATTGAGAAGCTAGCAACAAACTTCTTCTGGGGCATGGAAGATAACAAAAGGAAGTACCATTGGTAATCATGGCACAAGTTATGTTTCCATGTGAAAGAGGGGGGTCTTGGCTTCATAACCATTAAAGACATTTGCAAATCAATGGAATACAAACAATGGTGGCATTTCAGATCTACTCAATCTTTGTGGAGTAGCTTTCTTAAAGCCAAGTATTGTCAAAGATCTAATCCCATCTCCCAAAAAATGGGATACAAGAAAATCACAAGCATGGAAAAAATTGATTTTTAACAAGAAAGAAGCTGAAAAGAACATCCAATGGAGACTTCAATATGGAAATAACATCTTTTGGTGGGATAACTGGTTGGGGTCAGGTCCTATAGCAGCTCACAGAAATGAAGGAGGCAGACTTGGGAATGTTTCAATCTCCTACTTCTGGAACAATGGCTAGTGGAACCTTCAAAGACTCATGATAGTGCACCAGCCCACATGATCCTGTGATCATCCAGACCCCTATCTTTTTCAATAACAACTTGCAAGATGAAGATATTTGGACCTCTACTATTGATGGCAGGTTCACCTATGCTTCTGCATGGGAATTAATCAGAAAAAAGCAACCCAACCTATCCAATAAGATGACATGGAACAAAAAGATCTCATTCAAATGATCATTTTGTTTTTGGAGAGCCGTAAAAAATAAACGTCCAACTGATGACATAATGCTATCTTTTAGCATTCCTACTGTTACTAGGTGTGTTTGCTGCTCTTTTCATACCAATGAAACAATCAACCATATCTTTAGTGTGGGTAACTTTGCCAGAATTGTGTGGAGGAAATTTGGAGGTCCAGTTGGAATTCAAACTGAAGACATGCCGCTCAGAATACTACTGATGAAGTAATGGCTTTTTAGCAATCACAATGAAGTACAAAGGCTCATCTTACACACCATGCCTATCATATTCTGTTGGAATTTGTGGAAGAATAGGTGCAATGCCAAATATGGAGCCAAATCCTCCTCTTTGACCAGAGATTTATTCTCCATTAACTTTGACATCAACCTATTGCTGAGAGCTAACTTTCCAGAAATCAAATGGCCCCTCAACTGGCAAGAGTTATACCTTTTCATTGAGAACCTCCAACATCAAACAATCTCCACTCAGGTAGTTTGGAATAATCCAATCCATGGCTTTGTGAAGATTAACAGTGATGGGAGTGCACTCACAAACCCAGGAAAGATTGGAGCAAGGGTGATCATTAGAGATCAAAATTGTTCTTTCATTCATGCCATTACTGAACCTTTAGGGGAAGGATCCAGTAACCTTGCAGAAATTAAAGCTGCCTTTCTAGGACTCCAATGGTGCTTAAATAATGGATTTTTTAAGGTCCACTTGGAATATGATTCTCTCTCTTAATTCAATGGTTGACCAATGGGAAAAACTTCCCCTGGTCTTTGAAGATGAAATTACAACAACTCTTAGACCTCTACCACTAATGTGCGAATTTCCAATGCTAACACACTTACAAGGAAGCCAATTGCCCTGTTGATTCCCTGTCCATACACAGTCATGAACTCCCAACATTGACCAACTTCACCTCTCTATCCTCAGTTCCCAGTAACATCAGGGGGCAGATCTTGCAGGACACCTTAGGTACTCCAGCTTTCAGACATAAGAATTCCGACCCCTACAACACCAATCCACCAATCTTCTCTCTCCCCATGATTGCAATTGAATCCTATTTTGATATAGGGGAGTATCCCTCAAAGAAATATCATCATGCACCAAGCTCAAATCTAATGGGAAGAGAATTGAGGTGTCACCACTTACACTAACCTTGGCTTTTTTTTTTTGCAGGTGTCTTCCCTCACGACCTATACAAACCACTGATATTCCTTAAGTTTATGGAGGTTTATCACTAGTATTGGAGCCATTTCTCACACCCCTCCTGCTCAGTGATAGAAAACCAACTACTCACACCACTACCACCACCGCACTTAACACCACCATACCTAGCTTTCCTCTCACCACTCCCTCTAGCAACTCTAAACATAATCCCACAATGTAACACATGTATTACCTTTATGACCACATCCACTTCACTACCAGTCATCCATATACCATAAACAAGAGAACCTGGGAATTCATCACCTCATAAAAACAGGCAGAACAAACAAGAAGGGCAGAAATGCCGAGGTTTTCTCTAACTCTGTTTTCTTTTTTGCAGATGTCTCTCACTCTTTTTGGCTACTTTCTCCCCCTCTCTCTTACAAATATGTTGCAGAACTCCCATAACTCACCAGTCAATGCAACACCACATCCTGAAATACCCATCCCCAACCACTCAGCACTCTTCCATATCTGTAGTTGCAAGAACAATAGCTTAGCTGCATACTCTTGAACAGCTGCAATACTCACATAACCCCCTCCAGTTCCAGTCACACAAGAACATGGGAGTAGAATCCCCCTCCAGTTCCAGTCACACTCCATCCAACCTTTTTCTTCCACCACCAACACTCCTGCTCAACCACAACAATAACCAGACAACCTACTTAAGTGGCCACAAGAACCTGCTAGTAGTTGTCCAGGAAGGATTAGAGGTGCCTCTAACCTCTAGGAACCCAAACTCAACACCAACCTCAATTAAAACCAAACCTCTAAACCCAGATACCACAAGAGCCCGGGAATAGAACATCTGGTCTGAATCAAGGAGCCTAGATCCCCCTCTTTTTGCTAACAAGTTTGTTCAGTTTTGCAGGTACAGTGAAAAGGCTTGGTCAATTGATGCACCTTAAGTGTGTAGTATTAGCATCAATGATCCTCATTCTACTGAAAGTTCGTCAATTCACCTTACCCCTCTCGACCTCACTCAAATACACACATCAGCCACGCACTTCATGGATATATGGTGTTATAGGGTATACAATTAAGATGTTCATCAGACACAACTACCAACAGTCCTTCTTGTGTTCCCTGTTTCTCACACAACTGACATTTCACAAGCAGCCAACCACCTACTGCTTAGCTCCTCTGCAGCAAACACACCTACAACAACATGCCATCCATGCAGGCTATCAGCATAAACCTTGTAGGGGACCAGACTTATTTACCCTGCCTTGCTCACACACTTTCCCATTGCAAAAGAAGCCAACTGATATTCCTGGAAAATGCTTCAACATTCCTAGCAACCAGAAGCCACCAATTCTTCTTGCAGACCTCAAGTTCAGTTTGACATCTAAAGCAAGTCAGTGCTCACTATTTTCTATCAGAATTAGGCAGAAGCAACTCCACAGCCCAATTGCAGGGGTATTTCTTATATATAACTTTAGTTTGGCTTTCCTTGACCTCAATGTCAAAGCTAGATTGAAGATAGCCCCCCTCCTTTTCTCAGATTTTTTGCCATGTCTCTTAGGGCACTTCTACACTTTCTCGAGATGTAGAATTTGTTGTATACGGATGATATTCTCATAAACATGTTATCTAGTAGATTTAGGATCTTTTGTGCAATTTTGTATAGTTGACCTAGGCTTACTTCACTTTGATTTTGTAAGTCTGATTGTCTATCACTGTTTGACAGACAATTGGCTCATCACTATAGGTCTAACTCATCATAGCTTTCAGGATACCTTTGGTTATCATGTTTAGATAATCAAGTTCTTTGTTACCAGATTCTTGGAGGTCAAGTTTATAGCCCCTCCATTGTTGTACTTTATGTGTTATTTTATATATGGAAAACAACCCTAGGCACAATCCCTAGTGGACTTTATTTAAAACAAATCCTAGATATTATGTTGAAATATTATAAATGTAATGGAAGATTGAAAGAAAATAGGTTAGAATCACTTACCAATGAATTGGAGAAGAAATGATCTTGGGAAATCGCCTTTAGGGTTCTCAAGGTTT
Source organism: Nicotiana undulata (assembly GCA_005239495.1). Classification (NCBI taxonomy): domain Eukaryota; kingdom Viridiplantae; phylum Streptophyta; class Magnoliopsida; order Solanales; family Solanaceae; genus Nicotiana; species Nicotiana undulata. The sequence goes on along the minus strand of MDKH01072041.1, from coordinate 25,716 downwards.
GAATATTTGAAGAAATAAGAGAAATCTCGTCTAACTCAGCGTTTGACTAGTTGCAGATGTCGCAATTGCAAACTCCACTTGCGGGGTTCGCAATTGTGAACCCTACAAATGTGAGAAAACCTTTGCAGTTGCGAAGTTCCCCCATTTCTGCTATCATTGCATTTGAGATGATTTGTTCGCAAAAGTGAACGAGGCAAAACCGTAATTGCGACCCAATGATCGTAAATGTGAACAAGTCTCACCCACTCCTACTTTGCAATTTCGAAGCAATTGTTCGCAAATATGAACCATGTGATGCTCAGCTATTCTTCGCAATTGCGATACAATAGCTCGAAATCGCGAACCTGAGAGTAAGCCTGCCTCCTCACAAATATGAAGCATGTCACGACCCAAACTGATGGGACGCGACGGGCACCCGATACCTTACTCGACTGAGTACCAACGTAACGGATCTTCCTTATTACATTACAATATACACGTGACATACGCGCCTAGTAGGCCAACATAATCATTTATAAACTAAAAACATAGGCCGGCCAGGCTGTACAATCCTTTATATACACGACATAAGTTTACAAGCCTCTAAGAGTACATAAATATCATAAAGGTCGGGACAGAGTCCCGCCTTACCAAAAATACGTGTCTAAATCATACTAACCAACGAGCAACTCCGGAGCAAATGGAGCGCACCAACATTTTCCGCTAAGCTGATAGCCTACTTGGAGGGCTCTCGGCCTGTCTATCAGGACCTGCGGGCATGAAACGCAGCTTCCCCAGGCAAAAGGGACGTCAGTACGAATAATGTACCGAATATGTAAGGCAGTATACTGAAAGCGGAAACTGAACTGATAATATAATAACTGTAGGTAACTGGAAGTCAAAGATAATCTGAAGATATGCTTACCTGCTGATACTGACTCAACTCTCTCAATATAGAAAGTAAAATAGTTGTCCGGCCCTATAAGGCTCGGTATATATATATATAACTGTATAACTGCTTTGCCGTAGTAGGCTCGCTCATTGGCGCTCGGCCATACTATGCTCTGTATCTTGGCCACTGGGCTCACTCATAGGCGCTCGGCCACAGTAGGATCGGTATATAACCTACCATCTGATTAGAGGTTGCTCAATAGGGGCCTGCCCATCGATTATAACTCGATGGTAATGAAAATACTTTTAATACTGTATATATAGACTCTCTGCTCTCTTGACTGGAAGAAGACAATACTCAATTGAATATGAAGTCTCGATAAGGAAAATATTGTAACTTATGAGACTAGGAAAATATACAAAAATTCCGGAATATGAATTTTTCAATATACCTCATTATCAAACTCATGTAATTACAAGATCATGCCAAAATGAAGGAAGGGCTTATCCTTAACATACCTGGAGTAGGAAAAACTCCGTATAATCCGTTGGGAACCTTCGTGGATTAAACTTAGAATCCCAAAAATCGGATTGACGTTTGTTTCTATTCTTGAAGTCTTGAACGGATTGAGCTTCTTCCTTTTGAAGCAATTTGAACGGAATTAACTTCTGCTACTTTGAAGCTTTTTTTGTAACAAATTAAGCCTCCTCCTTGAAGACTTTGAACTAGGAAAATGGAATAGGCCTTACTTTAGGATTTTTGACGTCTTTGGTCTTATTTTGTCCAAATGAATAGAACATACCTTTAATTTGTTAAATCCCATTTATTCCTAGGTAGCCACATAGGACCATATGAATACTTAGTCACTTTCTATATTTGTGGCTTATTGCCACGTTTTGGGGTACTTTATAAATTTTTATCCACTAATTAGTTAACTGGGTAATGTTCCGTTACTCGGTAATTAACAAAGTATCCGTATAATTAAGAATTGCCCCCACTTACTTAAAATACTACTCACTTTTCACATACCTTATACACCTTATTATCATGGTCATGTGGTACCTCATATGGTACTAGTCCATAGATACCGAGTATTTTAGCTCGAGCCGTATTTTATCCCAACATGCCAAACTTGGACGAAAATTCATTTTCTTTGACTTTCTTCCCCTCTCATGTTCACAAATTTACTTATCACTTGTTTGAAATAGCATAATACTTATAATATCCAAATAATCATGTCCTTGAACTGATGTCAATTATCTTACGACAAATCCAACGTACAATACTACAGGGTGTTACATCATCGTAATGTAATACTGAGGAGCGTAACATTGTCGTAATGTATTACTACAGGGCGTAACATCATTGTAATATAATACAGCAAAGCGTAACACTGACGTAAAATTGTGGGGTGTAACATCATTCCCCCCTTTGGAACATTCGTCCTTGAATGTTGACTGATGCTCATATCATTTTCGTAACTTATAGCTTTTGTGACTATCTTAATACTCTCCTTTCCATTTAGGCAGTTGTGCTGTGAATACATCCAAAGACCAGGGCATTCCCCCCTTTAAGCCTCTTTCTCACACCACGACTTAAAGTTAGAATCCTTATAATCTCGTAACTGTTCATACCTTCTATCATGCAGCCTATATGACTCTAACTTTGTATGTGCGCCTATGCTACTCTTTTCTCCTCTTTCCTCCCGCTTTTAGTCAGTCTGTAGGCCTTACTTTGTAAACATATACAAGGCTTAATAGGATACCTTTTTGGGCACCTATAGGTGTACTGAAGTTCTTCGCTCGGTATTTTGGAGAACTTGCGAATATGGCCATATCTTATTTCACAGATCCCCTTATCCATTCGTATGACTTTACTGCATCTAGGTAGGTCATACTATATCGAAATTCTTATTTTGATTTATCATTACTGAGGTCTGTTACCGAACTCAAGGTTACTTTCGTTACTTATCCAATATGTATAAATCTAAGTCCTTTCATGCTTCCTCATTACTTGTTCATCTCAAGAATGACGGCCTAATCCCACCTCATACTTTGTGACTTGTGTTCAAGCATTGTTGATTCAACTCAAAATTGATCTATCATCTGCCACTACTAACTTGATCTTTTATGTAACACAGCCGCTAGGGCTCACGTCTCATTGGGGACATGTGAAGTAATTAGATTGATCAATCTAGGGGCGATACTATACTTCCATAACCTTCCATCATCTTCACCTTACGTGAGTATTTAATCCTGTATAATTCATGAAATCCTCTTCAAGTCATTATTCAATCGAAGGCCCAAACGTCATTCTTTGTCCATCACAATTACACTTTCATTCTTCTACCATGGCAGCATTCCATTTCTTCTAAATGTCATTAGTCTTAGACTCCTTTGAGTTCATTCAGGCTATACTGAACTTTGTATAATTTAGAGAAACCATCAGCTCTTCTTGCTTTCATGGTCTTAATCATGAGGACTTATCCATTCTCGTCACCTTCTCACTCTCCCTTTCTTATCCTTATTTCTAACTTCCTAAAACCATATCCCTTTACCATACTTTAGTTTGCGACCTACACATATCTATTTATATTACTTGCAACCTTTCAACTTGGTTATATAATAGATTTCCTTATGCCTTTATGGAATATCAAGCGAGACATCACATCGTCTCTAACTCTTCTTTATTCTCTTAATCAGACTTCTCTATACCTAGACCATAGGCTGGAGGACATGCTTTTGACGATGCCGCTATTATTCCTGGATATTGAATCCTCGTGCTTTCAGCCTTCTATCCGAAGTATTGACTATTCACGATCTTCTTCCTTTGAGTATCTCGTACGCTGTTCACATTTACCTTACTTACCTTGAAACCTCGCATCGTATCTTCTATCTCCTTCATGAACTCCCTTCCACATAGGTATAACTCACGTCCATAACTTGAAGCTATATTATAATATTTGCACCTCTGGTGCTTACACAATCCGATTGGAGCTTCGTACTAACCTCTTATGAGTCTGGTACTTTCTAACCGACTTTATCGTAGAGCCATTATAAAATATAGTTGTTGTGCTATCTCACTTGCACCTCTAATATTAAGAGTGATCCTGCAATGTTCTCAATCATGAGGTCTATATATTTCTGGGTGCAATAATCAAACTCATGATTCACTTGGTTGATGTAACTCTTTAGTTTCCTCTTCCTTCTGATCAACCTTTATGTAGGCTTAATCTATCTTCCGATCTGCGGCTCATGGTGTTAGTTATTACTTTAGCCCTTCAAGGACGCTATGGAATATCCATGATTCAATCTTCTAACAATTCGATTCTTTGTCTATGACCTGGGCTCAATTCTTTCATTTAACTTAAAACAAAATCTTCTACGGCTATATTATTGTCAACATATATGCTGCATGGATAATACCCCGAACTCTTAAATGCGTTCAAAATGTAACCAACTCTGGATCAGTAATCGAATAATTCCTTCCGTTCCCTATCATCTTTCTTTAAACGTAGGTAATTACTTTTCCTGGTCTTTCTGCCTCCTTGTTGAGCGCATACTTAGCTTTTCTTAGTGCCCACGCATATTGGAATTCCATACAACTCATATGATCTTGGTTATCACTTCTGATTTTACTTCCCATTCATTTGCAACGGTAGGTGCCATTTTCTTTTGGAGTTCTAATAATGTTGTTGTGAGACTGTTGTTACAAGATTATTTCCTCTCTAGGTCACCATGATTAGGTTGAACCTCCTTGCTCAATTCCTCAGGTAGTCCTTCACTGTAGTACTTAGGGAGGACCTTTTGACTCTTGAAGAGCTGCGAGCTTATTACATCGTATACGCTATAAAAGTTTTGATGTCCTTCCTTGCCTACAATTATCCGTAGTTACTTACCTCCACACCCTTGTGCTTGTAGGGTCGCTTCTGAACTGATGTTTTGACTGTCTTCTTAGTGCTACTCTCTTTTATTCCTGTAACATTCATACGGTACCTTTAACTATCCCGACTCTTATTTGAATATATCTCAAGTATTATGATGACATTATTGCGGGGGTGGATTTTCCCTGTTAGGGTTCACCATATTTATCTTGCATGGTCTGCTGATTTGTCTGTAATCTCTTATCTAGTCAAGACTGGGCTCTTCCTGAATCAACTACTAACTACTCGTCGGCCTATTCTCATATCCATATTCCGCGTAATCTCTCTTGAGTTATTTTCTTTATCTGACTTACCTCTTGCGTTGGCTCCTTATTTACCAGTAACCTTCCTGGCAGGGACCCTTACTTCCTTTTTCTGACGTCGTGCTCATATAATGTTCTGGAATCATAGCATATCTGTAACATTTGAATAAGTGCAATCTCATCCCTTTCGCATTCTTATTGCATTCTTCCTTTATTATTCCATATTCCCCCCTGCTTTAGGGGAGTACTAAGACTTGAAGCTATGACGACCTGCATATAGATGTTTTTCCTCTTCATCTTTGGCGTCCTTTCACATCACCAATGACCCTTACCCCCCTTGTGATAATCCTTCTGTACCAAGGATAACAAAATTCCCTACTCGTGAGGGTGACACTTAATTTAACTGGTACCTACAGTCCCTTAAGCTTAACTTTGCTTACATTACTTGCTTTAGGGAAACGTCTTCCAGAACGACCATTATCTAATTTTCTCCTGAATTATCTTTTGTAATCCATTCTACTACCGCTGGAATGAAATCTGAAATTCTCATGATGCCGACTATAATCAATTCACCCAGTCCCGAATTCATGTTTAGTTTATCTTGTTCACCAATCCATATTGGTTTCTATTATTCTCGGGTTTTAACTTTTCCTTCAGGTAGTCGCACTAGAGTCACGAACTTATTTCATGAAATAAGGATATGACTTTATGGATTATACTCTTTTGTTGTCTCAAAGCCTATCACCTCTTGTCTTTTCCTTTACTTGACTATAGATTCTGTAATACTGTCATCTTTTTGATCTACCGTTGTCATCCACGTATCATACCATACTCATAATGCATCATTAACTCTCTTCTTATTTCCTGCTGATATTTATATCCATTACTTTATTCCAAAAACTTGAACAAGACATTCTTTTTCTTTTAGCTCCCCTTGCTCCACCTACTGGCTCTTCAGATTGCCTAACATTCTTTCTCTACTTGGGATGAGAGAAATACCAAAGTAATATTTATCCCTTTGAAAATGTCAACCAATGCATACTTTCTTTCTCGTGTAAGAGGAGACATATTGGAAGTATGGATTAGTATATGGATTTCTTAGAATTGTTATGAGGAAGTAAGTAGTTACGTAATTGTCGTAGTATAGTATCTTCTGGTCTTTCTCGAGTCATGTATCTTTCTGTGCCATGATACCTTCTAATATACCTTTACCTTTTCAAAAGATGACCAAATGCGGACCAATAATATTCAGGAAAAGCTGCCGCAATTGTGCAGTAACTTGGCAGTGCAAAAAAAAAATAATAGTAGCTTTTTGTTTGTTTCCCATGTAGGAGGCATTTACTTCATAGAACCAGACGTCTTTCTTGTAGATTCTCTGAATATAAGTTTTAGTAGAACTACAAAATGTCCTCCTTGATCTCCTCTGTTTCGTCCTTCAATACTCCATTGACTTCCAATCTCCCAATGTAATTGTATTCAACCCATCCATTCATCATTTTGGGTTAGTCTATCCGCAGCCGAATCCTACTATCTTGTCTTTCTCTTTAAACCATATCTGTTAGCTCCCATAGAGCATGACTGAGATAGGTGCGGCCGATTGATCGTACATCTATTACTATTGTAGGTAATTCAAAATGCTTATATCTCCCTTCCTGAATCGTAAATAAGGATTAATCTTTATTAACTAGGTACCTCGTACCCTTCTTCACCTCGCTTCTTTTACTTGTTACAACTCGTCTCTAACTTTCGACTCCGTTACTCCTTTTTAACGTAAGACTAGATAATTATTTTTTCCCAAAAACACCTTATCAAGAACCATACACCTTTTAGTATACCCATGATCAGCTGAAGACTTCTCATTTACTCATCATAAGCAATATGCAAAAATCGAGTTCCTCTAACTCAACACCTTCACAACTATATCTCTTATCGATCATCTTTCTGAATGTAGGCATCGTCTTATTACAAATAGAAGTTCGGAATTTGAATTTTTATAAATGAGCTTTACCACACGATCTAGAGTAAGAAGAAAGAGTGACAATCCTAAATGCCCTGTAGTCTCCTGCTTATAAGTGTGGTACACAACACACCCATAAACAAGACTCTACTAGACACGACTTGTAGACTCCCTAGGACAGAACTGCTCTGATACCACTTTTGTCACGACCCAAACTGATGGGTCGCGACGGGCACCCGATACCTTACTCGACCGAGTACCAACGTAACAGATCTTCCTTATTACATTATCATATACACGTGACATACGGGCCTAATAGGCCAACATAATCATTTATAAACTAAAAACATAGGCCGGCCAGGCTGTACAATCCTTTATATACACGACATATGTCTACAAGCCTCTAAGAGTATATAAATATCATAAAGGTCGGGAAAGAGTCCCACCTTACCAAAAATACGTGTCTAAATCATACTAACCAACGAGCAACTCCGGAGAAAATGGAGCGCACCAACATTTTCCGCTGAGCTGATAGCCTACTTGGAGGGCTCTCGACCTGTCTATCAGGACCTGCGGGCATGAAGCGCAGCGTCCCCAGGAAAAAGGGACGTCAGTACGAATAATGTACCGAGTATGTAAGGAAGTATACTGAAAGCTGAAACTGAACTGATAATATAATAATTGTAGGTAACTGGAAGTCAAAGATAATCTGAAGATATGCTTACCTGCTGATACTGACTCAACTCTCTCAATATAGTAAGTAAAATAGTTGTTCGGCCCTATAAGGCTTGGTATATATATATATATATATAACTGTATAACTGCTCTATCGTAGTAGGCTCGCTCATAGGCGCTCGGCCATACTAGGCTCTGCATCTCGGCCACTGGGCTCGCTCATAGGCGCTTGGCCACAGTAGGCTCGGTATATAACCTACCATCTGATCAGAGGTTGCCCAATAGGGGCCTGCCCATCGATTATAGCTCGATGGTAATGAAAATACTTTTAATACTGTATATATAGACTCTCTGCTCTCTTGACTGGAAGAAGACAATACTCAATTGAATATGAAGTCTTGATAAGAAAAATATTGTAACTTACGAGACTAGGAAAATATAAACAAATTCCGGAATATGAATTTTTTAATATACCTCGTTATCAAACTCATGTAATTACAGGATTATGCCAAAATGAAGGAAGGGCTTAGCCTTAACATACCTGGAGTAGGGAAAACTCCGTATAATCCGTTGGGAACCTTCGTGGATTAAACTTAGAATCCCAAAAATCGGATTGACGTTTGTTTCTATTCTTGAAGTCTTGAACGGATTGAGCTTCTGCTTTTTGAAGCAATTTGAACGGAATTAACTTCTGCTACTTTGAAGCTTTTTTTGTAACAAATTAAGCCTCCTCCTTGAAGACTTTGAACTAGGAAAATCGAATATGACTTACTTTAGGATTTTTGACGTCTCTGGTCTTATTTTGTCCAAATGAAAAGAACAGACCTTTAATTTGTTAAATCCCATTGATTCCTAGGTAGCCACATAGGACCCTATGAATACTTAGTCACTTTCTATATTTGTGGCTTATTGCCACGTTTTGGGGTACTTTATAAATTTTTATCCACTAATTAGTTAACTGGGTAATGTTCCGTTACTCGGTAATTAACAAAGTATCCGTATAATTAAGAATTGCCCCCACTTACTTAAAATACTACTCACTTTTCACATACCTTATACACCTTATTATCATGGTCATGTGGTACTAGTCCATAGATACCGAGTATTTTAGCTCGAGCTGTATTTTATCCCAACATGCCAAACTTGGACGAAAATTCATTTTCTTTGACTTTCTTCCCCTCTCACGTTCACAAATTTACTTGTCACTTGTTTGAAATAGCATAATACTTATAATATTCAAATAATCATGTCCTTGAACTGATGTCAATTATCTTACGACAAATCCAACGTACAATACTACAGGGTGTAACATCGTCGTAGTGTAATACTGAGGAGCGTAACATTGTCGTAATGTATTACTGCAGGGCGTAACATCATTGTAATATAATACTGCAAAGCGTAACACTGACGTAAAATTGTGGGGTGTAACAAAGCATGACCTTGCAATTGCGTGGTCTGAGGCCTGCACAAGAACTGAAGCATACCAGCACTTTCCTAAGTCCAAAACTCACTCCATAGCTTATATGAAACTCACCTGAGCCCTCCTGGATCCAAACTAAACATGCATACAAGATCAAAAATATCATACGAACTTGCTCGCATGATCAAATCGCTAAAATAACAACTAGAACTATAAATGGGAAACCAAAATAAAATGAAATTTTCAAGAAACTTTAGAATTGCTATTTTGACAACCGGATGTCCGAATCACCTCAAATCAACTTCGTTTCTCACAAAATTTGACAAACAATCCATAAATATAGTTATGGACCTATACAAGGTTCTGAACCAAAATGCGGACCCAGTATCAACAAAGTCAAACATTGGTCAAACCTTTTAAGTCATTAAGGCTTTAAACTATTAAATTTCGACAAAAAGTGATAACTCAAGCTAGGGACCTCCGAATTCGATTCCGGACATACGCCCAGGTCCCAAATCACGATACAGACCCACCGAAACCGGGACCGTCAAAATACGAATTCGGGTTCGTTTGCTCAAAATGTTGACCGAAGTCAACTCAAATAGATTTTTACGTAAAATTTCATATTTTATCAAATTTTAACATAAAAGCTTTACGGAAAAAAACACCCGATATGCACATGCAAATCGAGAAATGCTAGTACGAGACATTTGAGGTTTCCAAAACATAGAATTGAAGTTTAAAACTCCATATGACCTTTTGGTCATCACACCATACTTGTTTGATCCACGTCAGTGAAACTAATTTTGATGATTAAAGCCTTTTGGTAGTATGAGGAGACATTTATGCAAGAATAAAAAAATATTGATGATTTACATTTGTTTGTTGCATTTATAACACTCGCAACTCAAGTTTACGAATATCTCCTTTTCCAGAAACACAAACTTTCAAGATATGCCGAAGTAATATTTTTTTTATTATTTCGTGCTTGAAATCAATGGACTAAGATAGATTTTTTTCAGATTGTAGTATTATTTTATTCCTTAAATATGTTAGGTTAAAGACACAGAAAAAATAAAAAATAAAAAGGAAAAGGAAAAGGAATTTGATTAATATTTTGTTGAAGTATCATTGGGTAACGAATGACGTAAGCCGCAATATATGTAGAGATATTCCTACCTTTGATCTAATTCTCCATTATAAGAGAAGAAAAGGTGACGATCATTATATATTAAGTTAATGAACGTTATCAAATAATGCTAAAGCCTTGTCATTAGCCACGGAGCTAGCAATATTAGAATAAACTTGGCTTTTTGGAGATAACTCGTGCGCATTATAAAGTATATATCGACATATAATTATTGATAATATTTTATCAATTGCAAGGTAAAAGATAGAAAAGATAGAAAAGCTAGAAATGTCACATATTCGATCGAAAATCTTATACAATAAGATTTGATGTCGCACATTTATGTATAGCCCTAAGGTGCATTAGGATATTGAATTGTTTTACGATCCGAACTTGTTATAATGTTAATTAGTATTATTTTATGTCAAAAAAGTTGTACATATGTGCATATATCGTGCTTTGCATGTATAAAACCAATATACTTAAATTTACATTAATAAAATGTTGACAAGAATTTATTAATTATGTGTATATTGTGTTAATCATCATAAAATTATAATAGATATTGACATAAATGTTAAATTCCTTTAAGTGTCAATTTTATTTCTATTATGTTGATGTAAAACATGAATTCAATTTTTTTAAATATCGTATGGTTCATCAATAAAAACTGTATACGGGTGAAACCAGATCCATAAGCCGGTCCGGTTCCCGATAAAATATGGGATTTATCACGGTGCATATCTCGGCACGCACTAGCGGTATCTCGAGGATGTGAAAAGGGATTGTAACTGGGGGGACGAAATTGATGTACAGATCCCCGCTCCTGAGGAAAGTATTACCACATACGTGGAGGGGTTTCTAAGTGTTTACACTTACCCTTTCACGTTGGGTCCCCTCGATCCAGTTATCATCGATTTTTGCAAGAGGTATTAAGTGACCCTCGACCAAGTCCATCCTTTCTTCTGGCGCATCGTAATCATGCTCCGGTTTTTCTCCAGCAAAATCGAGGGGCTAGCGTTCACCCTCAACCATCTCATGAGACTATATCGACCATTTTAGCAATCTTTGCCGCTTGCATTGAATAAATCCACGCAACCTTAAAATCTCTTACAAATTTAATTGTTATCCGTATATGAGGGTAAACAGTTTGGCGTCCACTGTGGGACTAAGGATAATAGTGGCATTTTGATACAAATTTTCGGTTCCGGTCAATTATGTCCACGTGAGGGCATTTTGATCAGGTCAGAATATAAATTGTCAAACTCCCCTCTGAAAATAGATGTTGAATCATGCCACCATGCGAGAACAACAATATGGTACCCAGTAACGAGATTCCCCCTAGCGATCCCAAAGGAGTTTTGGCTGCGGACCTTGGCGACGCTAACTCGCTTGTGGCTATCAATGTGAATTTGACTACCGATCCTAAGAATTTTGTCCGCAGGGGAGTCTGATCAGTAGCCCAAAATACACGCGATGGTGAAGGAAATAGGATCAACATAAAGGTGGTCTTCGAAATGCTACATGATGAACATGTAGCGATAGACCAATTGCAGAACCAAAAACGTGCTCTCAATAGAGCTGATCCCAAACCATCCGGGGAAAACACTCGCAGAAATGAACCAGCCACAGATAGGCCAAATGGTTGAATCCGAGACCAAACTTGAGATAATAAAGATGCTCGAGCAATTACGGGAGAAAAAAAAAATCGAAGCTAACGAAAAAATGATGGAGACCTACAACTCCAGGGTCGACCATATCCTTTGAGCACCACCGATACTCAAAGGCCTAGATTCCAAAAAGTTTGTCCAAAAACCTTCTCTCCAAGCGCAGCTCCGAAGACGATCCCAAAGAAGTTCCGCATGCACGAAATTCCTAAGTACAACGGAACAACATACCCAAATGAACATGTGACCTCCTACACGTGTGCCACTAAGGGGAATGACTTGGTAGATGATGAGATCAAATTTTTCATGCTGAAAAGGTTCGAAGAGACCTTGCCAAAATGAGCTATATGGTACCACAACTTACCCTCCCCCCTAATTGTATTGACTCACTTTCTTTGTTTGCAAATGCTTTTGTAAAAGCGCATGCCAGAGACATCAAGGTTGAGACCAGGAAGTCAGACCTTTTCAAGGCAAAGCAAAGAGATAATGAGATGCTCAGAAGATTCGTGTCAAGGTTTCAAATGAAATAGATGGACCTGCCAATGGTGGCAGACGATCGGGTCGTTCAGGCGTTCACCCAAGGACTAAACACTCGAAGCTCATTGGCTTCACAACAATTGAAGCAAAACATAATAGCATATCCATCTGTAACTTGGGCTGATGTGCATAACCAGTGTTAATAATAGGGTCAAAGATGATCCGCTTGGTGCCCGTCGCGGGTCCGTTTATCCCGTCAAAGCAAGTGACAGATCCAAAAGAGACATTGATCATGAACAAAGATCGAATAGAGATCGGTATCAGCATACAACGGTGATTGATGGGGTAATGGGTGTGGACAAAAACTTGCGAGAAGTGAAAGGAGAAGTGATCGAGGTCAAAGTAACCGGGACTCATGAGCAAAAGCGGTTTCGACAGGCCCATGGGGCCTAAAGAAGCACCGAGTTTATCAGAGTACAGCTTCATCGTTGATGCTGCTACCCTCGTGTTTTCCATCAGACGTATCAAAAAAACCATGTGGCCTCGACGTTTACAGCCCCATCCTGCCCAAAGGGACCCCTACCAAATTTGTACGTAATCATGGCACACACATCGACATAATTGAAGATTGACGACAACTGACAGAGCAAGTAGCCCAGTTATTTAACAACGGGCACCTCCGAGAGTTCCTGAGCAATCGAGCCAAAAATCACTTCACGAGTAGGGACTCGAATAAGCTGATCGAGCAGGAGGAACCTCAACACGTCACTTACATGATCATCAGTAGAGTCGACGTCCCCCGGGGACCAATGTTCAAACGCACCAAAGTGTCCATCACAAGGGAAAAACAGACTCGATATTAAGTGCTAGAAGTAACCTTATCCTTCAAAGATGAAGACACTGAAGGCATTGTAAAAACACACAATGACGCACTGTAATATATGTACTCATAAATAAATCTCTAGTTAATCGTGTGTTAGTTGATCCAGGTAGCTAGGCCAATATCATCTGATCGAGGGTTGTACAGCAGTTGAGCCTACAAGACCAAATTGAGGCTGCAGTACGAGTTATAAACGGGTTCAACATGGCATGTGAGACAATTAAAGGGGAGATAACCTTACCCGTGAACACCGCTGGAACCTTTTAGGAAACAAAGTTCTACATGATCGAAGGAGATATGAGACACCATGCTCTATTCGGGTGGCCGTGGATTCACAACATGAGGGTAGTGACATCGACACTACACTATGCATTGAAATTCCCAACACCAGGTGGAATTAAAATAGTTTATGGAGAGCAAGCGGCTACAAAGGAAATGTTTGTTGTCGGCGATGTGGTCCCGATATCCAGACTTTTGAAATCAAAAGGTTCGAGTTCGGTCGCCAAGGGGGAAACCAAATTGGAATCATCGACACCGGCCCCGTCGAACCAAAGAAGTAGGGGGCGGGTAAGGACGACTACTGGGTCCCTAGATCTTTCATAGTCCTCGATGATTCCGACACCCCTAAATCAACATTCGAAGAACTGGAGCAAGTCATATTAATCAAGAACATGTCTGATCGTAAGGTATACTTGGGCACGGGGTTAAATCCTGAGCTCAGGAAAAAACTCATTAAATTCCTTATAGATAACATAGATTGCTTCACTTGGTCCCACCTCGATATAATAGGGATCCCACCGGAAATAACTACTCACAAGTTGAGCCTGGATCCGAAGTTTCACACGGTCAAATAGAAAATGAGGCCTCAGTCCGAAGTAAAACATGCATTCATCAAATACGTGGCATCTAAACTCCTTAATATAGGGTCCATTCGGGAGGTTTAGTACCCGGATTAGTTAGCAAACATAGTGGTAGTCCATAAAAAGGGGAATAAATTAAGAATGTATGTAGACTACAAAGACTTGAATAAGGCATGCCCCAAGGACTCTTTCCCTTTGCCCAACATCGATCGCATGATCGATGCGAAGGCCGTCCACGAGATCCTTAATTTTCTCGATGCCTATTCGGGGTAAAACCAAATTTTGATGGACATGGGAGACCAGGAAAAAACGTCCTTCATCCACTAAGTACGACACTCACTGCTATAGAGTAATGACATTCAGACTAAAAAAATTCCTGTGCCACTTACCAACGTCTACTAAACCGGATCATCAAAGAGAAAATAGGAAAATCAATGGAAGATTACATAGACGATATGTTCCTGCGAGTAGAAGAACATTTGAAATATTTGGAGGAAACCTTCAACATATTGAAGACATACAATATAAAGTTAAACCCGGAGAAATGCGCATTCGGAGTCGGGTCCAAGAAATTTCTCGGATTCATGGTGTCTAACTGAGGAATCGAGATCAATCCCTATAAAATAAAGGATATAGAGGACATCACCTTGTGGACAATTTCAAGGCCGTTCAAAGGTTAACCGGGCACATAGGCGCCTTGGAAGAACTCAAGAGGTAACTCTTTAGCCCACATTTGCTTCATACTCCACATGGAGACGAACAACTGTACATGTACATAGCAGTATCCGAGATAGAGGTAAGTGGAGTCCTGGTTCAGGAAGAAGAAGGTACGCAATTTCATATCTATTATGTTAGTAGAACTCTAGGTGAGGCCAAAACTATGTATCCTCACCTAGAAAAATTGGCGCTCGCTTTGCTAAGCGCATCTAGAAAGCTAAAATTGTATTTTCAATGCCATCCCATATGTGTCATAACTACTTACCCATTGAGAAACATAATGCATAAACCCGAGCTCTTGTGACGGTTGGCCAAATGGGTCATGTAAATCAGAGTGTTCAATATCAAAGATCGACCCGAACTTCCATCAAATCTCAAATTTCGGAATATTTCATAGCCGACTTGGCGCCTGCCCTAGTAACCGGGTCGAAAGAGAATTTGTGTTGAACTCGGTGACTACCTCAAAAATCTGGACCCTCTTTATGGACGGTGCCTCGAACGTGAAGGGGTCTGGACTTGGCATCGTGTTGAAGCCACCGACGGGTAATGTAGTTAGGTAATCTATTAGAACTGTAAAATTGACTAATAACGAGGCCGAGTATGAGCTTATGATTGCATGTGTCAAACTAGCTAAAAGCTTGGGGGGTGATGTGATCGAAGTTAAGAGTGATTCCCTCCTTGTAGTAAACTAAGTCAACCGAACATTCTAAGTCAAAGAGGAACTAATGTGAATGTACCTGGATAAAATACATGTAACGCTACGTCGGTTCAAGGAGTGGGCTCTGCAAAATGTACCTTGAGATCAAAACAGCAAAGCTGATGCTCTTTCTAACTTGGGACCGTCGGTTGATGACGATGAATTCAACTCGAGAACGGTCGTGCAACATATGAAATAAGTAGTGGAGGAAGTTCACTCCGAGATAAACTCGCCCAACTTAACCTGGGACTAGAGAATCAAGTATATAGATTACTGGATGATCGGGAAGATACCCTCGGATCCTATAAAATTGAGGGCTCTGCACAAAAAGGCGGCAAGGTTCAGCCTATTCGAAGACAATACCCTATTTAGGAGAATGCTCGATGGTCCACTCGCCATATGTTTGGGACCATGAGATACCAAATATGTTTTGAGGGAAGTTCACGAAGGCACATGCAGGAACCATTCTAGTGCCCAATCGTTGGTTCGTAAGGTAAACATAGTCGGCTACTACTGGATCGACATGGAAAAAGACACGAAGGAGTTCGCGAAAAGGTGATGGATTCTAGAGGCCCGCACCGATGATTAACCAGCCCGGGGATCTACTACCTTCGTTCTTGTCAACATGGTCATTCATGAAATGAGGAATATATATCGTTGGTCCCTTACCATGGGCACCCGATAAGGCTCAACTTATATTATTTATGACTGACTATTTTTCTAGTGGAAGCACATGCATTTGAGGAAGTCAGGGAGAAAGAAGTTATTTATTTCATTTGGTACCACATAATATGCTTATTTGGAATGCCGGCCGAGATCGTGTGCGACATTGGGAGCAGTTCATTGGCAGTAAAGTGAGATAAAATTTCAATGACCTTAAGTTCAAAAGGATCCTATCCACGCCCTATCATCCTAGTGAGAATTGGAAGGCGGAAACTACGAACAAAACAATACTCCAAAACCTAAAGAAGAGGTTGACCAACGCCAAAGGAATATGGAAGGAAATCTTTCCAGAAGTCCCATGGGCATATCGTACGACCTCAAAATTTAGTATCGGGGCCACCCCGTTCTCATTGGTCTACAACATCGAAGTGCTAATACTGGTCAAAGTAGGGAAATTAAGTCTAAGGTTCCTCTATGTGACCGAAGAATCAAACAACGCGGCCACGAGTACGAGACTAAAACTGTTGGATGAAAGGTAGATGCCACCCTCGTTCGGTAGGCTGCCCAAAAGCAACGGATCGAGAGGTATTATATTCGGAGAGCCAACCTCTAACACTTCAATATAGGAAAACACGAAGCACAAAAGTACCCCCAACCCAATTCCTTCATCGCAAACTGATAAGTTGGGATTTTGACCGCTCATTTGCTTTCTTTTACTTGTGTTTTAACTCGAAAATTCTTAAAGGTATCCAGAGAGATAATGAAATGAGCTTTCTTGCAGTAATATTAGGAAATCAACCAAAAAAATAAAAATCAACTCAAAAGGAGTCAAGGTGGACAAGGACAAAAACTGGGCAAAAGTGCTTAGAGTGCGGACCATATAAATACTGTGTGCGCCAGCAAACAAAGAAGGATCCATGTCAAAGTAGCTTCAGAGTATGCAGACATCATAATTTTGGTGCGTCTGCAGAAGCGAGAATCAGAGAGTTGGGATTTTTAGCAATGGAAGTTGTGTGGGCCGCAGGAATATTGTGCGGCCGTAGAAGCGAGTGTGCGACTGCATTCACTAATACGCAGATTGCAGAGGAGTAGATTCAGAGAACCTTGAATTGAAGATGTGCGGACTGCATGAATATTGTGCAACCCCAGATGCCAGTGTGCGGCCTCACTCACAAATGTGCGGTCCGCTGAGTCAAGTCCAAGTCCCAGTTCAAGCCAAGTGTGCGGCTGCACTAACAAATGTGCGGTCCGCACAACTTAATGAAGTGGTGCCGCATCCCAATTTTGTGCGACCGCAGAAAGCCCAGTTGACCAGTCAAGCTGAGAGCAGGGACCGCACTCAGAATTATGCGGCTTCACAACCTCGGCATGGGCATTTTTGTCAGATATTTTTTCAGCTTCGTATAAGTATAAATTTTTGGCATTTATAGGTTATGTTTGGTTTTGTAAGAGCGCCCGAGTCGTCTTTCTTTACTACTTTAAGTAGTTTTGTACTAGATTTGTCTCCAAACATTAGATTTTCATCCCATAATTAAATATTATGAATTCTATCTTTATTTCTTCTTTAATTTCTGCATTTTTCATGAGTAGCTAAATTTCTAGCTAGGGTTGTGATCCAACCCTAGTGTGAGTATTTTATGGGTGTTTAATTTAGGGCTTGATTGTTATTAGGTTCGTGATACTTAGCCTAGTTCTTGCTTGAACTCAAGAATCAATGGTTGCAAACATCGGTTCATGCTTCATTGACTTAGTCTCGACTTGAGAAAGAGGGACTAAGTCTAGGAGAACTTGGCTAACAAGAAATTGGGGTGAATCAAGTAATTGATAGCCCCAACTAAAGGGTTGAATCTAGAGATAGTAAGACCCTACTTGAGCTAATGTCACTTGTTTTGTGCAATACCCGTTTGGACTTGGAAAGCCAAATTGTGCAAAATCACTCAAACTACTGAGTCGTATAGAGTGAGTACCCGAGTATGATTGCTATATTATGACCCCGACAAATCAAACTCGCCCTAGAACTTACAATCCATTAGATAACAACCTAGGTGGAAGTCACGACCCTTGATCCTTTTATCATTGGAAAAACAACTCAAAACCAAAAATATTGTCCCTTAGTTTTATACTTACAAACAATAGAAAAAAGTAGAAATAGAAAATCAATCAATATTGTGGAAGTGTAATTTGGGTCAAAACATACATTCACGCTAAATATACCTAATCCCTATTCTTACTGCCTGTGGATTCACTCCCGACCTTCGTTGGGTTTATTATTGCATCAATTCCCTCACTACCTAATTGTGGTGTGGTTTTGGTCGAGATCACGAACGCATGAGTCCTTCAGCGTTCGTGAAGAAGGAAACCAAAACTGGAATTTCTTGTTTTTTCCAACAGCTACAAGTGATTGGAAACACACCCCAACCCTTCGTAGCCCCGTCCAATTTCACCAACAAGTCCATAAACATAATACAGACCTGCTTGAACTCTCAAAACGCGTAAAAGAACAAAAAAACCAAGAATCACACCCCAAAATGAAATTGAATCAAGTTATGAACTTCAAGTTTCCAAATTGCTCGTAACGCGCCGGTTCATACTTAGACTACTCAGAATGACGCTAAATTTTGCGTTGAAATCTAAAATCACCATACGAAACTATTCCAAATCTTGGAATCCTAAACAGACCTCGATAACACCAAAACCTACTCCAAACCAAACTTAAGAAACTTTAAAACCATCCATGAGACAACTTTCACTATTAAGCGCCGAAACGCTCCCGCGTCATCCGAAACCCGATCCGAACATACGCCCAAGTCCGAAATCATCATACGAACCTATTGTAACCGTCAAATACTGATTCGAGGTTGTTCACTCAAAACGTTGACCAAAGTCAAACTTAGCCTTTTAAAGCTAGACCAAGGAACCAAATATTCCGGTTTTAACCCGAACCCTCCAAATCTCGAACTAACCATCTACCCCCAAGAAGCTCCTGATCTCGGTCGTCGTAGTAGGACGAGGCCAACTCTAAACTGCCTTGATCTTCTTGGGATCTACCTTTATACCCTCGCATGATACAACATGCCCTAATAATGCCACAGAATCCAACCAGAACTGACACTTGGAGAACATAGCATAAAGCTTCTATTCACGCAAGGTTTAAAGCACTACTCTTAAATGATGCTGGTTCTCATCCATGTTGCGCGAGTAGATCAGAATGTCATCAATGAATACAATGACAAATGAATCAATATTTGTCCTGAACACCATGTTAATAAAATCCATAAATGCAGTCGGGGCATTAGTCAAGCCAAAGTCATCACTACAAACTCATAATGGTCGTTTCTAGTCCAAAAAGCAGTATTCGAAACATCTGAATCCCGAATCTTCAACTGATGGTACTCCGGTATCAAGTTAATGTTAGGGAACACTCTGGCACCCTGCAACTGGTCAAATAAATCATCCATACGTGAAAACGGGTACTTGTTCTTGATGGTAACTTTTTTCAACAGGAGGTAATCAATGCACATCCGAATAGTCCCATCTTTCATCTTCACAAAGAACACTGGTGCACCATAAGACGATACACTCGGTCTGACGAACCCCTTCTCTAGAAACAACACAAGCTGCTCATTCAACTCGTTCGGGCCAATGCGGTATGGTGGGATAGAGATAGGTTGGGTACCTAGAGCCAGATCGATACATAAATCTATATCACCATCTAGTGACATGCCTGGAAGATCAGAAGGAAACACATCGGAGAACTCCCGGACCATGGGCACTGAATCAATTGGACTCTCTACAGTAGTATCCTGAACATAAGCTAGGTAAGACAAATAACTCTTCTCGACCATGTGTCGAGCCTTCAAAAAATAGATGATCCGACTAGGTGACAGAAGAACCCTTCTACTCTAATCTAGGAAACTCTGGCATCACCAACGTAAAGGTCTTTACATGGCAATCAAGGATGGAGTGAAATGGAGACAACCAGCCCATGCCAAGAATGACCTCAAAGTCGGTAATATCAAGCAACAAAAGATCCACTCTAGTCTCATAACAACATATTGTACGAACACAAGCCCGATAGATCCAATCCACAACAATAGAATAGCCCACACAAGTGGACGCATAAATGAAAGCACCCAGAGACTCACGGGAAACACCTAGAAAATGAGCAAACATAGATGAGATATATAAATCTGCAGACCCTGAATATGATATTACTGAAAAATACCTACCACAGACAAAAATAATACCCGTGATCACGCATCTGAGGCCACTGCATCTGGTATGGCCGAAAAAGCATAGAACCTAACAGTAGTGCTGCTTGAATAGCCTCCACCTCTAAGACGAACCCTACCCACCTGGCCTCCGCCTCTAGGCGGTCAGACTAGTGGTGGGACAATTGGTGCTATAATCATAGGCTACTCACCTTGTTGCACTGCATAGCCCCAAAGCCTGGGGTAGAACCTTCGCACATGACTGAGATCCCCACACTCAAAACAACCTCTCGGTACGGTGGACTGCTGACCTGAAGTCTCACCTTGATGGCATGAAAGCACATTGGAAAAACCCTGAATAGCTTGCATTATCTCCACAACTAGCTCGTAAGAAGTCCCTATCTCGACTTCTCGACCATAGTGGCCTAAATACCAGTGTGCAATCTCGCAACAAAGCTCCACACTCTCTTTGCATCAGTAGGAAGTATCATAAGTGCATTGAGAGATAACTCATAAAACCTCGCCACATAGTCGGTCACTAACATCTTACCCGGCTGGAGTTGCTCGAACTGAAACCACAACTCCTCCCTCTAAGAGGGTGGAAAGTACATATCCAGAAGATACGGGTGAACTTATCCCACGTCATGGGAGGAGAATCTGCTGGGCTTCCAAGAAGAAAAGACTACCACCATTTATCGGCTCTGGCCTCCTGCTTGAAAGTAGAAAAGTCCACCCCATGGGACTCCAATATCCTCATATTGTGCAGTTTGTCCCTACACCAATCAATGAAGTCCCGGGGATCCTCATGTCGCTCACCTCCAAAGAATGGAGGATGTAGCCTAGTCCATCTGCCCAATAGCTTCTACAGCTCGCCGGCTGTAGCTGGTCTGGGCTCAAGTACAACTGCTGCCACTGGCTAGGCTCTACCCACAGGTAGTGCGTTCGGGGTCTAATACACAGCAGCTGCAAGCCCTAGAGACTGAGCGATAGGTTTTATTGCTCCCCATCCGCCTCTGATGTGGCCGTGTCTGCTAGAAATAAACCAGACGGTGTCATAGTATCCAACAACCATAGCATACGACCCATGATCTCCTGGAATCTCGATGCTGACATGAAATCTATCGGGTCTAGCTCTACTGCAGGCACCTCGACGTGCTCCTCAATAATAGGATCCTCTACTAGATCTGCTGGTGGCATAGCTGGAGCAACTCTAGGACGTCCTCATCCTCTACCACGGGCAGGAGCCCTCCCTCAACCTCTAGCAACATGGGGAACAACTCCTCCCTAATTTGGAACATCATTTGCGCACATTCTCACCATTTGTGAGAGAATAAGGGAAAGATACTTAGTATCATATCAACTGCACCACAGGAAATGAAGAAAGAGTAGTTTCCTAACACCCTATAACCCATCGAAGATAAGTACGAACGTCTCCGTACCGCTCTGCAAGACTCTACCAGGCATGCTCATAACTTGTCAAACCTTCGTGAACCTAGTGCCTGGATACCATGTTGTCATGACCCAATTATGGCGCCCAACGACGCCACTACGCAAGCCGATAGTAAACAAACCACGTGATTTCCCTTTTTAATGAATGATTCAAGTAATTCGTTTTTTTCAATAATTAAAAGATTTAATAACAACAACCTTAAATAAATAGAACCAAAATAGCTGAGTGCTAATCACAACCACAGTAGTAATCCAAAAAAACAAGTCTATTATTGTGTGTGCCAAGGCCTGGTGTCACAAGTGTATGAGTACTAATATATTATACAAAACTCTAGCTATTGTATGAGATAAAAATAAACATGAATGAAAGTAAAAGAGAGACTCTAGGATGTTGCAAAATGGCTCGGGAAAAGCAGCTCGCCACTAGGCCTCCGGATAACGAGGGTGTGCGCCAGCTTGATCGCCAGATGCACCTGCCTCATATCCTGCACGGTCACTGCATAAGTTTAGCACGAATACATTAGCAACATTTACCCAGTAAGTATCAAGTCTAACCTCAAGAAGTAGTGACGAGGGGTCGACTTTGATACTTACTATGAGCTAGCAATATAAGTACAGAAATTCAAAATAAACATGGGTTATGTAAATAATAACAATAACTCGCTAAAAAGTAAGAACAATTAATCCCTTCACAAATCAATAAACATCAAGTAAATTATTGTGCTGCCCAGCGATCCTTCTTCGCGATTTTAATAAACTCTCTGCCCAGCGATCCTTCTTCGCGAATGCGGAATGGGCCTTGTGTTAGTGAAGACAAATGGCCCAGGCCTAGAAAAACTTGGCCTTCACAAATCCGACCAGGGCCTTGTGAAAACGAAGGCTCACCAACCCTGCCCTACACAAACGTGAGGGCACCTTCGTGAACATGATAAACAATAGTGTCACCTCCACCCAATTCGCCTTACCATTCGCGAACGCGGACCGTATCACGCGAAAACGAAGCACAAAGTTTCTCCCAACGCGTCACAACAACAAGTACAACAATAACAATGACAATAATATGAGAGTACTGCAAGTAAATCAACTCAAGAGCTTTCGATCACAAAGAAATGACAGAGCTAGTTCACAAGGAATAACCACAGTAGAGAATACAAGTCGTAATAAGAACAATCAACAAGGGAGAAAAATAATATATAACAACGGTTCCACATGGACAGTTTGACAACAAGGGAGATATCAAGAGTCAATAATTTCAATTAAAGATAAGTCAACTATGACAAAAGATAACTATCTCCATTTAGGTTTTACTACTCACAAAAGAGGTACAACAATTTCAATTAAGGACAAGCAATGGAAAGGATAATCATGACTTCAATTAAGGCTAAACAATTACAAAAGAGACAATAATAATTTCAAATAAAGATAAGCAGCTAGGAAAAGATAACATGGCAATACAAGAGGCAACAAATCTTCAATTAAGTCATATATGAGTCAAATAGGCAATAAGAGTGGATCATGAAGAAATTATTTCCAATTAAAGTAGGTAATGAAACTGGTACTTAAGAAAACTTAAACATAACAAAACAACATCATACTCGGTGAATATAATGACCTAAGAAACCTAAAAAACCAACTCTCCGCAAATAAAAAACCAACTCTCCGCAAATATTCCCAAGCACGTACTTGTCACCTCGCGTATACAGACTTCACAAGATACAATTAGCATAGAAGACTCAAATCCTAAGGGGTAGTTCCCCCACACAAGGTTAGGCAAGGTACTCACCTCAAAGAAGACAGACTGATACTCAAAATGAACTTCTCAGGTGAAATAACAACTAGACGGCTAAAATATAGCCAAAATAACTTCAAAGCATAAATAAAACTCATAAGAAACTATTTCGGATCCTGAAGGCTTAATCTTTGTAAAAAACCTAAAATCAACACCAAAGGTAGACCCGTGGGCCCGCACCTCGGAACCATACAAATTTCATAAAACCGAAATACACATTCCAATACGAGCTCAATCATACCAAAATTATCAAATTCCGATATCAATTTGTCCCTCAAATCATGATTTTTTATTTTGGAAGTTTTCTTCAAAAATCCACATTTTCCTCAACTCAAAATACTAATTTAATGATATAAATATAGATAGAATCATGGAATATAATAAATTTTAGTTGAAGAACACTTACTCAATCGATTCGCATGAAAACCCCTCGAAAATCCTCCCAAAATTGAGGTCTAAAACTAAAAATATGGAGAAAATTGCAAAACCCTGAAATATAAACTCTCTGCCCAGGACTTCTGCATTTGCGTACAAAGAAGCACACCTACACTATCGCATTTGCGAGAAACATTCACATTTGCGAACTCAACTTAACCATGTCTGGGTCCGCATATGCGGACAATGTAGCCGCACCAGCAGCGCTGCAGAAGAGATAATAGGAGCCCATAAGCGCACTCCTTCGCATGTGCGATAGCTGAACCGCGGAAGCGGCTTTCGCACCTACGTGCAAGCCTCCGTAGAAGTGAGCGAGCTCCCAGGCCTCCATGATCATAGAAGTGACTAGGCTCACGCGGAAGCGGAGCCGCACCTACGCTCTATGATGTCGCAGGTGCGAGGCACCATAACCAGACCTACCCAAAACTATGAAAATCATCCGAAACTCGTTTGAAACACACCCGGGCCCCCCGGGATCCCGTCCAAGAATACCAACAAGTTCCATAACCTAACACAGACTCGCTTGAGGTCTCAAATCATATCAAACAATGTCTAAACTACGTATCACACCATGAATAGAACTTAGGAACTTTCAAATCTTTAAACTTCTAAAACTCGCACCGAAACCTACAATTCAACCCGGAATGGCATCAAATTTTGCAGGCAAGTCCCTAATAACATAGCGGAGATGTTCCAACTTTCAGAAGCGTATTCCAACCCCGATATCACAAAAGTTACCTATTCGCCGAAATGCTTCAAATTACCCTACGGGCCTCATAATCTAAATCAGGACGCACGCCTAAGTCCAAAATCACCATACAAAGTTGTTGAAGTCATCTAAAATCCATTATGGATACTTTTGCACAAAAGTCAAATTCCAGTCAACTCTTACCGCTTAAGATTCCAAAATTAGAATCCTCCTACAGAAGTCCAAGATGACCGGGTCCACCGCCCTAAATATAAAGGGATAAGTATAAACACTCAAACATCCCCCAACATGTGTAGTGATATTGTCATCGGGTCCGGGAATCACCACTTCTTATCTGCCCAGCCACACTCCTTTAGACTACAGGAAGAACGGCCTCGGTAATATAGCATATGTACCATGACACAGCCTTGCATTGGCCTTGAACTGAAGAATGTTTTTCAACTTGAAGTCATCATTGACCGAACACCCCCCTTTGATGAATATTTTCAAGGGGCTCACTTTCGGCTCATCAAAGGTCGGGCCCGGGGAGTTCTCCTTGACCTCAGTGGTCAGCCACGAAGAAGAATGAGCATCTTTCTAGGGAACGATCTTTGAAGTTTTTTCCATTTCTTTTATCCTTTTAAAAAGGTATGAAACTATGAATGAGAATGAGTAGATGGAGGGTGAAACCTTGCTAATAAATCAAGCACAGTAATTTAAGTGAAGGGTGAAAGGAAGGTTGTTGTCACGCCCCAAAATCGAGGGACGAGACTGGCGCCTAACCGGGTGATCTCAGTCAAGCGGACCTGGATTGCCTTTCCTGCCCAACGTATTACCCCGCGTTTATAACAAACATTAGTTCAAATGAGTTAGCCAATTTTATTTTCAAAGTACATCTTACAGCATGTCTCCATTGTTTTCCTCTTTTAACATGCCAACGACTAAT
>ML295653.1:0-20949 GCA_005239495.1 Nicotiana undulata | reverse complement strand
CCTCAAGATGATTCCTCGGCTTCAATGTTGCAATGGACACATTGCTCAACAAGACTTTTAACAGAGGAAAATAATGAACAAACAAGCCAATAGAAGTAACCAAAAATAAAGAGACGTCAATATTCCATTGACATCGAAGCGATGTGAGGCACTGAAGACCTCACATCTCTGCGTGCCAGCGATACTATAACCATCTATGCGTGCCAACGAGATTATAACCATATACGCGTGCCAGCGAGTGTTCAGTGCCACATTGGCTGAGGGGAATGTGTTGTGTGATATCCTTATATGGTATTTGATACTCTTCCCTCAGGAGCCCTATATCCACATCTTTACAATTTATCCTTCATTTTGTTTAAGGTATCTTGTTTTTTTCCCAATGAACACCAGTCCACAACGGATTAACTTATAACTATGTTAGTGTATGTAAAGAATAAGCTAAAAGAACTGGATTACCTCAACATTAATCAAATTTGGTGTATCAAAGCTCATATGATTATATGAAATAGTTAAGGAAGAATATGTTCAGTTATGATCAGTTTCGACACCAGTAGCAAGAACTTTGAATGAGACGAATGAGGGGATCAGTCTTGAATGACTCCGCGAGAATCTGATCATCGATGCCAGTAGCAAACAGAGGCGTCGAAAGCGAAACAATTGCAGTGCAGCAGATTTGTCTAAAAGATTAGCAAAGAAAAACTATTACTAATAATAAATTAATAGGCACCATTACCTTGATAATACAACCAATGATTTTGCTCGCTATATGCTTTCGCTATCGACCCATACAATTGGTTTGAGTAATCTCTGACACACTCATCCACTCTGATACAGTTAGAGCTGTGGACGGGGGTAGCCCTTGTCCTGAGGAGATTGGAGCACAGGGTAATGCTCGAGTTGGCATAATTCTTTAATTCGAATTGTGCTAACTTCTCAATTAAGCAACGCAGTCCCAGACAATTGAATAGTTACGATTCATAGAGAGCTGGAAGGATACGTTCTGCCGGCAAATAGAAACTGACGTAGTAAAATTTATTAAGACTCTATATATTGACTGACGTAGTGTAATATAAACATAACATCATACTCGGCTTTAAAAAAACTGCTGACCTATTTCAGTTCTGATAGTCAAAAGCTCTGGATGATAAAAATGACTAGTCCTTTTTATTGATTTTCGAATTTCGACAGAGGAAGAAACTCTTGCAGAAAAGTTCGCTCAAAAGCCTGGGCGCGAGGTGGAGCTTGCCTTGAGCCAGGCGTCACCAGGCCTTGGGCGAGGGCTCTTGACTTGCGCTGATTTCTCCTTTTTCGTGCTCTTTCCTGTATTTTCAACATTCTCTTGTGCAACCTTCATTCCTCTATGCATTCCAAGGGTCCTACAGATAAAAGTGACTCAATTAAGCTCAAACGTCGCACAATTTATCATTAAAACACCAAAATGTAAGACCAGCCTTGATCTTTTGCATGGTAGCAACATCATTCTTGAATGACATTGCGAGAATCTGATCACCGATACCAGTAGCAAACAGAGTTGTTGGAAGTGAAACGGTTCCTTCATTCGCGCTACCAAATGCAGAAACAGCTGTAGCCGATTTATTTCATTCAGTATTGTACTGATAATGCACTAGTCCTTTAGGAAACACAAATTTGTAGAGTCTAAGTATAGAGCTTGTTACTACTATCTAACAATCCAACTTCTAGACTGCCCTGCACTACTAATAATAGCTCGCCTGCACGAGGGTGAGTGTGGGACGGGTTGACACCCTCACCAGGGAACTGAAGGCAGCAAGTGAAGTACACTGTCTACCAACCCACACACACAGAGTTATACACAAAACACAGAGTTACACAAAAAAGACTGGTCATTTTGGTAACCCCACCAACCTCTGCTTTCTACACTACACAACACACACTCAGTTATACAAAAGAGGCTGTCTTTTTCAATATTTTTCAATTTTAGCATATAAATATTAATTTATTTGTGTATTAACTTATAATGTATCTCCACTTATTGCCTGCTTGAGCCATCCAAGAACTAGTAACGATAGCCAAAACGAAAAATTGATAAGATCCACTGAATATTACCTATTGAATGCAGTGTAGTTAGAAACTCAGTGATCCAAAACGATCCTCGTCCTCTCACGAGTCTGTACATATAAAGAACGCTGAAATCGGAGTCCAAATCACCCCTCAAATCACCCCTAGAAGGTCTCTTAAACTAAGTCCTAGTTTTCCCTTTTTCCATTGATTTTTTCCAATTAAACACTGCTAATAAGGTCCTTAATCATATATAATCGAGTATAAGTCCAAAATTCTTACCTCAAATGAAGAACAAACGTTTTCCTCTTCAAAAAGCTCGGAGCCCGCAACAACAATGGTGAAAAGAAGACTAAAAATCGTTAAGTCCTCTTTTTATACTTTCTGCCCAGGCTTTTCGCACCTGCGGCCCGTTTTCTCGCACCTGCGGTCCGCACCTGCGCTCAAGGGGACCGCACTTGCTACTTTTCATTAAACGGACCAATGCCGCAGGTGCGGTCCAGTGTCCGCATGTGCGACTTTCCCCTGGGCTGGTCATATTTTGCATCTGCGGAGCTTTTTTCCGCTCTTGCGGGCCCGCACCTGCGGCTCCCCATCCGCAGGTGCGGTTACACCAGAAAAATCACACCAGCTGAAAGCTGCTTTTTCCAAACACAAAAATTCCCGTTAACCATCCGAAATCATTCCCGAGCCCCTCGGGACCCCAACCAAACATACCAACATATCCTAAATGATCATTCAAACTTCGTTGCACCCTCGGTACACCCAAAATAACATCAAAATCACATCAAATTCAAGACTATGAACTTTGAATTTCCTAAATTCCACCAACGATACCGAAACCATCCAAAACATCTCCGATTGATCTGAAATTTTGCAAACATATCCAAAATGACATTACGAACCTGTTCCAACTTCCGGAATTCCATTCCGACCCCGATAGCCTATTTTCCACTGCCGACCGGAAATCACCAAAAACTAACTTTCGCCAATTTAAGCCTAATTCTACGCCGGACATCACAAAAATATTCCGAACACACTCCTAAGTCCCAAATCACCTAACGAAGCTATCTGAGCCATAAAATTCGCATTCCGAGATAGTTTACCAATAAGTCAACTCCAAGTTGTCTTTCAACTATAAGGCTATTTCTAGAGACTAAGTGTATCAATTCTCACTACAACCATTCTGAACCCGAGCCAACCGACTCTAACACATCATAAACAGTATAACCAACCTATGACAAGGCAAAAACAGTAATAATAATGCATGTTCTACGTAACGACCGGCCGGGTCGTTACATGTAATTTCTCAAAAAACCATCTGACAGGTAGGATCCCAAATGGCATTGGCGACATGAAAGTGCTCGAATCCCTTGATATTTCAGATAATAAACTTTTTGGTCAAGTCCCGCAAAAGCTTATCGAGTTTGTCAACTTTGAGCTTCCTGAATCTATCTAATAACAATTTGTCTGGAAAGATACCTGTGGGCACTCAACTTCAAAGCTTTAATGCCTCGAGTTTCTAGGGAAATGAGCTTTGCGGGCTTCCACTCTTGGTGAACTGCAGTTCAGGTGGTGAAAATCCTGATGTTGATATTGAAAAAGATGAGAGTGATGAAGATGAACTGGATTGGTTCTACATTGCAATGTCAATAGGATTTGGTCTTAGGTTTTGGGGAGTATGTTCTTGTTTGCTTTTCAAGAGATCATGGAGACATGCCTATTATCGTTTTTTAGATAGTCGTTGGGAATCCTTGTGTGTAAAGATACAAATATGGGATGGATATGATTGAGGAGATTGTTTTTCTTCAATATATAATAAAAGACTGTTTGCAGTTGATATTTGTTTAGGCATTTATTTTAATCTCCCTACTAAATATCCGCACATCAGTAAGGAATAAAACAGATCTTTTCATATGACTGCTGAAAACAAACTGAATTGCTGCCAAAATCCCGGCAATGGAAGTATACTTATTTCCTAGAACTTTGGATAGCTATCCTTTTATTTTCCGTTGGAATTTAACTTTTGTATGTAGCTTTAACATAAAGATATGCTTTTGACGATGAGAAAAACATATTCATCGTTTATGTCAAACATCGTTTCTGATTTAACTAGAACTGAGAACAATACTTAGTAGATATTTCTAGCAAAATGGTTTCCATTCTGTCAAACATCGCTTTCCGATTTGGTGTTATATTTTGGAAGAAAACCTGAAAGCAATGCAATCAAATGAAACTAGTTAAGCTGAAGAATTTAGTAGAGCAAAAGAATGTTAATAGAGCCAAGCCTCAGACTAGCTACCAAAAAATCTTTGTAATTACTCAGAGCGATGTAAAAGCATGTTCGCGAGAATCTGATCATCTTCGATACCAGTAGCAACAAACTTTGAATGAGACGAATGATAGGATCAGTTTTGAATGACTTCGCGAGAATCCGATCATTCGTGAGAATCTGATAGCAAACAGAGTCGTTGGAAGTGAAAAGATTCCTGCATTCGCGCTGCCAAATCAGTACACATGACTTAGCTTTTGGGGTGGCATCCTTTTGAAAAAACATGTTCCAGCTAGTTTTACATGTGGTCTTAGAGTCCTCAAGCAATAATCAGTTGCACAAAATGATTTCCTCTTCTAAAATAACACTCTTTTGTGATTTAGAAGTACTTACTCCATGCCAAGATATTGCTGACAAATAAACTACTTATTCCAACAATAATCAAATAAAGTATGATATTGCTCATGACATGAGAGAGTCGGTGGAATCTACATGTCAAAAGCTCTGGATGATAAAAATGACTAGTCCTTTTTATTGATTTTCGAATTTCGAAAGAGGAAGAAACTCTTGCAGAAAAGTTCGCTCAAAAGCCTGGGCGCGAGGTGGAGCTAGCCTTGAGCCAGGCATCACCAGGCCTTGGGCGAGGGCTCTTGACTTGTGCCGATTTCTCCTTTTTCGTGCCCTTTTCCTGTATTTTCAACATTCTCTTATGCAACCTTCATTCCTCTATGCATTCCGCGTTTTTCTGTATGTATATATGTGTGTGTATATTTGAAATATAACATCTATATGCAACTTTAGAGCCGAGGTAGGGTGTAATGACAAGCAGAACATAGTTCATGTCGCTGGTAGCAAATTGAACACTGGATGATATAATTGATACTAGAAAATGACTTGTCCTTTTGGTTGATGTTCGAATTTCGAGATAGGAAGAAACTTCTGTACAACATTTCCTTCTCGTACTGATGAAAGAGTTGTCAAATTCCACACAGAAGAGAAGACCAAACTCCTGATAAAGAAAGAAAAAAGATTGATAAGTTGAGATCAGATGATAAATCCACAGTAAAAAAGAATGACTTGGAGCAAATCAAGTTATCTGCTACGATATGTTGGAACGCAAAATGTATCAGAAGAGTTTGTTAGAACAAATAAATGTTGACTAATCCACATTAGAGAAAGAATTACTTGGAGCAAATCAATTTTTATAAAATGTATAGCTTAGTCAAAATAATGACCGAGTCTGACGACACGTCAGTTTTGATAGTATAGAAATATATCATTATCGCATCATTCTCAAAATAGAGCAAAGCGATTAATCATACTGACACTTTGAGCTGCTCCGCAAGTTTAACAAAGAAAAAAAATTTACAAACAACTAAAGAGAAGTAATGAAATATAAAGCCACTGACGTAGAGAATCACTAACATCTACCAGAGCACTTTGTTTTATTTGCATTTCCCATCATAAGTTATGAGCAATTTTGTGCCATCTCTCTTTTTTGCACTGAATTCCGAGGTGAAGTTTTATTTAGAAATTCGACGAGCAACAATGAGAGACCAGCCTTGATCTTCTGAATTGTAGCAACATCAGTCTTGAATGACATAGCGAGAATCTAATTATCGACAATAGTAGGAAACAATGTTGTGAAGGAAGTGAAACAGTTCAGCAATTGCATTGATAATGTACTGGTCCTTTTGGAAACAGAAACAAGTCTCCGAATTGTATAGTCCGAGTGTAGAGAGCTTGTTAGTACTGTCCCTCAAACAAACCTGGAGATTTCCTTGCACCATGAATAAGAGCTCGGCTGCACAAGGGTGGGTGTGGGCGTGTGGGGCGGGTTGACAACCGTGCCAGGGAACTGAAGGACAACAAGTGAAATACTATGTCCATGTAAAGCTGGAAATTTTGCCTTGTCAGCTTTTGTCACTTTGAAGTTTGTGATAATGCTGCCAAATATTCCGCGCATGCCAGTGAAGGTATAGAAATTCCCATCCATTGTCTCTCCAGTCTGATGTTTAGGAACAATGAAGTCGGTCAAGATATATGGATCGCCTGCTTGAGCCATCCAAGAACTAGGTAAGAATAGCAACAACAAAGATGGCAACAATTTTTGTGAATTGTGAGGCTCTTCTGAGGAGGGTTAGGGTATGAGATGAAGCTAATTTGACCAGGAAACGTTTTGGGAAATCTACACCGTATAGCTGCCGGGAAGTGTATATTTTTTTGTATATTAATATTTCATATACATATTATATATAGAATTTGCCAGCGGTTATAATTATTCTCAACTGATCGGCCAAAGCTTGATCCTTATTTATTCTCTTCCGAGTCAAAAGCCAAATGTCCCAAAACTAGAAAAGGAATGAGATGCATTATCTAGTACAACTTCAATTTACTTTATTTCAACTAAAGGGTTGGTTCTATTTTGAATAATTGTCTTAACAATCCACCAGCAACCCGCATTTGTAAAGCTATCAGATAAAATGAAGTTGGAAGCAATTAGGAACATTCATCAGTATTACCTATCAAATACAGGGTGGTTAGAAACTCAAAGATCAAAGTGAACGAAGCAATACGTGATGAAAAAGAACTGAGTTTGGAGATCTTCATCCATATATTTTGCTTTCCAAGCTTGATGAAAAAAGTAGCTGATTGTGCAATGGAGATTGCTAGTTTCCGACCATTCGTGATCTTCCTTGTGATTCCATGAATTGACTGGGGTTTAAGAACAGCGAACAGAAGATTGAACAACTGCAACAATGGCTTAGCTTTATCTATTTGGAGAATCACTTAGCTTATGTTAATAAGAGGATAGAAATTTAGGCAGCATACCAGATGCATACTGAAATGATGGAGAAGTGCAGCTCTCCTTGTGTCCCAGGCAGATGATGGTACAGAGATGACCACCACGTTACTGCGATCCGACACGATCTGAATGTGGGCGAGAATATGCACCAGATTTGGTCAATTCACCAAGTGTGCATTGACTACAACAATTATGTTTGCAACCAGCCAGCAAACATTCTTATGGATAGTGAGACCTGATATTGTTTCAGGTGATGCATCGATTCTTCCACCCGAATTAACGAAGAACAGATGTATGCTTGCTAGTTGGTGTTCACAAGAAGAAGTACTTAGCCATCCGGCAATAGGAGGATTCTTGACTCATAGTGGATGGAATTTGACGCTCGAAAGTATAAGCAGTGGGGTGCCTATGATATGCTGGCCATTTTTCACTGAAACAACAAACAAATTGTTGGTTTTCCATCACTAAATGGTATGTTGGAATGGACATTGATAGTCATGTGAAGAGGGATGAAGCGGAAAGTGTTGTAAGGGAATTGGCTGAAGCATCTGCTAAAGAACATTCAGGGTCATCTTATGTGTCCATGACGTTGAGAGGGGTATTTTCTTTTACATTAATTACTCTACCTAGAGGTATTAAATTATGAGGAGAGAGCTTATATTCGTTTAACTTGGTGTGAATAAGAGATAGTATGTGTTTCTCATCTCCAAAACTAAAATTGAAGGCAAAAGTGAAGATAGAAAAGCAAAACAGAAAAAATAAGTATAGGAGATAACCATTCATGTTGTACAGGAAGTGACTGGAGAATTGGAGATCAGAAACAAGGAAACAAGAGGGCCGAATAACTTTCACTACATAAATAAATGATGCACAGCTATCAAATGCAGTCGCATCAACTTGAAATCAATTTGATATAAATGATGCACAGCTATCAAATTATAATGATATTTTGATGAGTTCTGATGTTGATTCATTTCATCTTTTACACGGATATTTTGGGAGTTTTACCGAGTACATTTGATTATATACTTGTTCAAAGGATTTTATCTGAAAATGATTTTTCACACTCATGTATTAAATATGTATTTCACTCAGACACTATGTTTTACTATTTGTGAAATGGTGTATTTTTGTTGTGTGTTTCGTATACTTCAGACTTGATTTATTTTCATTACTACTGAGTTGGAGTACTCATCATTACTCCCTGCACCCCTGTGTACAGATCCAGGTACCATTTCTGAGCAGTAGTTACTTGCATCCGTACGACATCAGCTCTTGGGATTTAGAGGTAGCTGTCCAGCGTCCGCAGCTTCTTCATTTCCCTTCCTTTATTAGTGTTAGTACTTTGTTTCGAGATATTGTTCTTATGACAGTAGCAGTGTTAGTTCATTCTTAGATGCTCATGATCAGTTGACTCCAGTTCTTGGGATTTGGTTTTGTCACGACCCTAAATCCTAACAGGTCGTGATAGCGCCTATCGTGGAACTAGGCTAGCCAACCACCACATTACTACGCTTTTATTCAATTATAACAGTTCACAATTTAATAATAAGCATGCAACCATAGCATCAAATAATATAGTTAAGTCTTAACGTCCCAATAATAGTCTAACAAACCTCCCAAGAACTGGAGTCAATAGTCATGAGCATCTAAGAATAAGTAAATCTAACTCTGGTAAAACTATAATATATGTCTCTGAATCAAATACTAAAACTAAATAAGGAAGGGAAATGGAGAAGTTGTGGACGATGGACAACTACCTCGAAATCCCGTAAACTGTTGCTAACGAACAAGGCAGCTACTACTCCAAATCGGTACCTGAATCTGTGCACAGAGGCACAGGGAGTTTTTATGAGTACGCCAACTCAGTAGTAATGAAAATAAATCACAGTCTGAGTAATATAAACACACTGTACGGATACACAATTCCACAAAAACCAGTAAAACACCAAGTCACCATGTAGTATTTATCAAATAATAAATTCGAAATCAGTTTTCCAGAAATCCCTTGAAAACAAGTACAATATCAGTATATCTCAATAATATTCTCAGTAAAACCAGTTTGAAAACGAAGTAAATCATAGTTCGAAAACTTAGAAAAATCATCATAAATCTGCCCCTTTGGCCAAAATCATTTCTCGTAACAGTTGCCCCTTAGGCATTCTCTCAATCACTTAGTATCAATCATCACTCAGTATCAGCCCTGCGGGCAATCATCACTCAATATCAGTACCGGCACTCACTGGGAGTGTGTACAGACTCCGGAGCGACTCCTACAGCCCAAGCACTATAATAACATAAGGCCTGAAAGCCTCCTCACCACTCTCCTGAGGCGTGGAAGCCTCCTCACCACACTCCTGAGGCCTGAAAGCCTCCTCACCACACTCCTGAGGCCTGAAAGCCTCCTCACCACTCAGTCAGACACTCTCAATTTTCCCTTAGGCCATAAACATATCGGGCTCTCGACCCAAAACAGTATTCATTTTTCAATAAATAGTATCAAAATACTCTGAGTGTCAAAATAATTTATCAGGAAAAGACTGAGTGTAAAATCATAGCATATCAGTGAGGAAAATATAGTAAACACAACCCTCAATGGGAAAACAGATCGGCACTAAGCCCCCAACACGGCTTACAGCCCAACATATCATAATATGTAAATACTAATTAAGCATAAGCTTATAAATCGGTTTCTCAACTCAATATTTGCCTAAATAGGGAATATATCTCCACAGTTCAACCTTTGCTTTTCAAAACCCGTGAAGGGGTGCATAGTCCGGGTTTCATACCCTCAGGACAGGATTTAAAGACATTACTTATCTCAAAACTAGCCCGGAAACTATTTCGCAATGCGCTTGCCTCTCGAATCAACCTCTGAAGGCTCCAAATCTACCAAGTTCAGATTTTTATCATCAATATATGCTTAAGGAACGAATTCCAATCGAAAGATATCAAATTTAGCTCAAAATTCGAAATTGGTCAAAACCCGACCCCCAAGCCCGCGTCCCAAAACTCAGAAATTTTTAATCAAAAGTGTTATTCGTCCTCTCATGAGTCCGTACATATAAAGAACACTAAAATCGGAGTTCGTTTAACCCCTCAAATCTATCCTTAAAGGTCTCATAATCCCAAGCCCTAAAACCCAATTTTTCTACTGATTTTCCATGAATTTACACTGGTTTTATGTTCTATAATCATCCATAATCGAGTTTTAATGATCAAAATACTTACCTCTATGAAGAACAAGGATTTCTCTCTTCAAAATCGTCCCCAAAAGCTCTTTGTCCGTACAAAAATGGTGTAAAAAGGGTTTAGGTCGCGGAGGGTTTAATTAAATAATGCTCAGTTATTTGTTCATTGCGAACGCAGCGCCCTCCCGCGTTCGCGAAGCACAACAGTCTCCAGGCCTCCATTACCCTACGCAAACGCACCAACTGGGTCGCATTCGCGATGCACAACCTGGTCCACCTTCGCGAACGCGGTCGCCCTTTCGTGATCGCGAAGGCCAAAATCCCTGGGGTCCCCAATCTTCTTCGCGAACACATGCATTCAACCGCGAACGCAGAGATTACTCTCCCTAGACCTACGCGTTCGCACCCATCTCTCCGCGAACGCGAAGAACAAACCTGCAGCCTCCCATTTCCCCTATGCGAACGCGGGCCCCCTTCCGCGAACGCATAGGGTTATAAGATTATTGTGTTAACTTTGTCACTTGCATCGGTTATGCAACTTTGGAGAAGAAGTTCATAGTAATTGTGGCTTGACTTTCTCGGTGTTTTCTACTTGAGATGGTTTACGACATATAACCAAAGATCAGAACAGATAAAAGTTTTCACATGGACACATCTTTCTATAAAAGAGCAAATATTTTAGCTTATAAAGCTTCCCAATAGTTGGTGGAATCATACGCGTGAGTTGGTTTCTTCTCGGCCTAAGTTCTTCCAGGTATGTTAAGGCTAATCTTTTCCTTCATTTTGGCATGATCTTGTCATTACACAAGTTTGATAACGAGGCATAAAGAAAAATTCATATTCCTGAATTTACGTATAATTGCTAGTCTGGCAAGTTACAATATTCTCTTTATCCGAACTTCATATTCATTTGAGTATTGTCTTATTCCAGTCAAGAGAGCAGAGAGTTTATATATACGGTATTAAAAGTATTTTCATTACCATCGAGCTATAATCGATGGGCAGGCCCCTATTGGGAAACCTCTGATCAGATGGTAAGTTATATACCGAGCCTACTGTGGCCGAGCACCTATGAGCGAGCCCAGTGGCCGAGATATAGAGCCTAGTATAGCCGAGCG
Source organism: Nicotiana undulata (assembly GCA_005239495.1). NCBI lineage: Eukaryota > Viridiplantae > Streptophyta > Magnoliopsida > Solanales > Solanaceae > Nicotiana > Nicotiana undulata. The sequence continues at coordinate 9,525 of ML295653.1, read as the reverse complement.
CCTATGAGCGATACTACTACGGCAGAGCAGTTATAAAGTTATATATATATTTACCGAGCCTTATAGGGACGGACAACTATTTTACTTACTATATTGAGAGAGTTGAGTCAGTATCAGCAGGTAAGCATATCTTCTGATTATCTTTGACTTCCAGTTACCTGCAGTTGCTATATTATCAGTTTAGTTTCAGCTTTCAGTATACTGCCTTACATACTTGGTACATTATTCGTATTGACGTCCCTTTTGCCTAGGTACGCTGCGTTTCATGCCCCCAGGTGCCGATAGACAGTTCGAGAGCCCTCCAAGTAGGCTATCAACTCAGCGGAAGATGTTGGTGCGCTCCATTTGCTTCGGAGTTGCTTGTTTGGTTAGTATGATCTAGACATGCATTGATTGGTATGGCGGGGCCTAAGTCCCGACCTCTATGATACTTAAAGTACTCTTAGAGGCTTGTAGACGGATGTCATGTATACGAATACTTGTATGGCCTTGTCGGCCTATGTTTAGAATTTATAAATGATTATGTTGGCCTATTAGGCATGTATGTCACGAGTATATGATGATGTACTGAGAAAGATACATTACATTGGTACTGGGTTGAGTAAGGTACCAGGTGCCCGTCGCGGTCCATCGGTTTGGGTCGTGATACCGGCCCAGCGTAATATACTGGAGTTCGGTGCACCTGTGTATGAACTTCCAACATATTATGTTGGAACTCCAACACACGGAAAGTTCCAGCATAATATACTGGAGATTCGAGCACTTATGTATGACTTCCAGCATATTATATTGGACCGGTATACTTTGCTGGAACTCCAGTATATTATGCTGGAGTTCCAGTGTACTTATCCTGGAACTCCAATATAATATGCTGGAGTTCCAATATACTTATGCTGGAACTCCAGCATAATATACTGGTGTATTTTCCGGGTTTTGAACAGTGTTTTCGCTCATATTTTTCTTTACATGAAAAGTGGCTAAATTTCTATTTCTTTTAAAAGCGTGGCTATTTTTGAGTGACCACTTGTATATCTAGCTATTTTTCAATTTTTCCCAAAGAATTGGCCTAAGAGCTTAGCCCTTTCGTTTCAAATTTTTAGATAATATAAAGAAGTAAGGTATACTAATTGTGTGTTAAAAGTAGAATTTACGTTGTGTGGACGCTCCAAAATATTATTTTACCCACACTGGATCCTTTAAAAATTAATCTACAACTTTTGAAGGATCCGACATGCACACAACGATATTTTTGAAGAGTTCGAGTAACAAAGTAATATTTTCTCTTATGTAGAGTATATCTGATCATTCATTACTATTACGGTATTTTTTTTTGCCTGGTATAGTTGGCTATCTTAAAAAGAGAAAAGGACAAGAGTAATATTTTTGTTTACTACTCTTTTTCAATTTTTTTCTTTTTTTCTTTAAGCATCTCTGTTTCATACTGAAAAGGTTAAAAATATATATTTTCTTACGATTTAATATATTTTTGAATAGTGAAAACAATAAGGGAAAAAAATTACAAATAAAGTTATTGTAAGATTTAGGACAATAAAGAGAGAAATGATAGGTTGTGCCCAATATTTTTGGAATATTTAAAAGTGAGAGTTCTTTGATTGACGTGAAATAATTGAATTTGTGTGCTTTACTGTGAGAATCAACCCTCATCTTACAATTTGAGGAGACAAAAGTTAGCATGAAATTCCTCTCATATTTTTGCCTAGTGGGTTTTGGATCTCATTTTTCAGCAAAAGAATTGGCCTAAGAGCCCCGCCCTTTCATTTCCAATTTTTAGATAATATAAAGAAGTATATATAGTATAATTGTGTGTTATAGGTAGAATTTACGTTGTGTGGACGCTCCAAAATATTATTTCACTCACATTGGATCCCCAAAAATTAATCAACTACTTTTGGAGGATCTGATACGCATCCAATCGATATTTTCGAAGAATGCGAGCAACGTAGTAAAACATTTTCTCTTCTGTAGACTATATCTGATCATTCATTACTATTATGACGTTGTTTTGCGTTGCATAGTTGGGTATCACAGAAAGAAAAAAGGAAAAGAATAATATTTTTATTTTTTCTCTTTTTCAATCTTTTTCCTTTTCTCTTTAAGCATCTCTGTTTTCATACTGAAAAGGTTAAAAAAAAGAAAGAATACATTTTCTTACGGTTTAACATATTTGAATAGTGAAAACATTAAGAGGAAAAAGAAATTACGAATAATGTTATAGTACGAATTAGAAGAATAAAGTGAGAAATGATAAGTTGTGCCCAATATTTTTTGAATATTTAAAAGTGACTACTTTGAGTGATTTGAAAAGTTATATTATGTGTGATAGAAAAGTTATAGTATGAGATTCCTCTCACATTTTTGCCAAGTGATTTTGGGTCCCACATTCAAGCAAAAGAATTGGCCAAAGAATCCAGTAATAGTTTCATTTCCTATTTTCTTCTTACTTTTGTTTCCATCAACCGAAACTCATAATCTCCCTCGTTCCAAGACTAGATGGGTGTAGCCCAAGCTCGACGTGGAGTTTTATATGTAGTCTATTTCATCTGCATATCCAAATATACCAAACGAACGTGCAAACTAAAACCAAGTTGCAACGTAGAAGCGATTCAATATATTATGGGTAATTTGCCAAAATCAACTGTGCACAACTACATAAAAAAAATATTGACTAAAATCAGAGAAAATGGAGGTCCTTTTAGCATAATAAACCCTTTCTTCTTCTTCAATTGAGCTTGAGATCACTTTTATATCCAATGAAATACTCCAAATATAAAATAATAAGCACTTAAATAAAATGAACCTCAAACTAAGTATATACATAACTCTAAGATTATCCCAGGATCTGGTGTCACAATCCACAAACTACTAAAGAATACTACAATAATGGGCTGAAAGAAAGAAGGTAACTGTTCTGGATAAAATAAAACAGCGTTTATGGAAATAGGAGAAGACTCTCGGGATCTGCGGACGTCGGCAGATATACCTCGTGTCTCCAAATGAATGAACAGCTGCTCTAGTAAACTCTACTAACGGCTAGTACCTTGATCTGCACAAAAGAGTGCAGAGTGTAGTATCAGTACAACCGACCACATGTACTGAGTAAGTGTTGAGCCTCACCTCAACGAAGTAGTGACGAGGTTAAGGCGGGGCATTAACAATATAACCTGTCACAATAATAATTAACAAGGCAAGAAAGAAATTTAAACAAATAGACAAATAAATGCTGCAACAAAATAAAATAACTCAACTGCCTTTTTAAGGTCTCAGCTATAACCAATTCTCAAATAATTTCCAAATTTTCAATCTTTAACTTTAAATAAAAATGGTGCCAAAAATATATAAAGAATAGTAAAATAAACATTTAAGCTTTTCAAAACTTTATTTCTTTGAAAATTAGTAAAATATAAATGTCCTCCCTTATCGCTCCTTCTTGCGGCGTGCAACCTCCTCCCACCTGTCCTCCCTTATTGCTCCTCCCTAAATATATCACCCTTATTACTCCTGTTGCGGTGTGCAACCCGATCCCACCTATCCACCCTTATCACTTCTTGTTGCGGCGTGCAACCCGATCCCACATGTCCACCCTTATCACTCCTTGTTGCGGCATGCAACCCGCTCCCATCAGACATATCACATCAATTTATGTATAATTTTCACAACTCAGGCCAAGCCTTTCACAATATTTTTGTCTCAACAATTATAAATAAGAAACTGTATTTTTTTCTCATAAACTTCATCAATATTATCTTGCCATGAAACCAACAGGAATATCAAAATATATATAATTCGTAAAAACAATGTCAAACCTCTCAACCGTTTTATACCACAAGGAAAACAGCTCAAATAACCAATACTCTTTCCAAAATAGTCACAACAATATCTAACAACAAATTAATAAGGTCAAATAGTCATAGAACAATGATGAACATATAACAATTAAGACAATAATCAATTAAGTTGGGGACGGGGAAGAGATCATGTTTAACAAACAATTTGGGTGGTGCATAGATACTCATCACCTCACCTATACACCACGCTCATGCATTTCATATAGCAAACAAGTGGGGAGTCTTATTCCCTAAGTCAAAGTTAGACCAAAAACTTACCTCAATTACACAGATCACTCACTGCTCAATTACCGTTTTTCCTTTCGAATTCACTTCCAGTACGCTCGAATCTGTTATAGGGTACAACATTTACGAACAAGAGAGCCGACAGGGAAGTCTTCATTCAATTGCTCTTTTAAATTTCCTTAATTACCTTTCTGCTGAAAGCCCCTTCGAATCCTCTTGAACAGGAACAGCAGCAATATTCTTCATGTGGGAGGATATTGGTAGAATTTTTAATTTATCATTCATGACAATACATGTTTCACATGATGCAACAGAGAGTACAAAACACTCATTGAAGCGACGGGCAAATTAACAATCTGGTCATGGGATTTGTCACCAATCATGACACACATGGAACGGTGAGGATTTCTAACTCATTCTCTCCTCTAATGTATTTCATCCACTCTAATCCTCATTGTTTTCTACTAAGAGAAAATTTGTTTGGCTTACACTACACTTCAGGGATGATGGTAATTCTATTTATATAGGACTACTAGCTTAAGACTATAGGATTTTGTATGCAATTGATATTATTTGCATTAAAGTATTTTGGTTTCTTTTATGGGTAAATTTGATTTTTAAGATTAGGTACCTCGGAATTAAATTTCGAGCATACGCACAAGTTTCATATTTTATTGCGGACCTTCCGGGACCGTCACAGAACCGGGTCCATTTACTCAAAAATAATGACCAAAGTCAACTAAATATAGAATTTAACTCCAAAAATTATTATTTCATGTATTTTCACATAAAAGGTTTTCGGTTCCAAATCCGGACTACGCAAGCAAATTGAGGTAATTAAAATTAATCTTCTTAAGGCTAATGAGCTCGGAAGGGTGTTTTAACTCATAAGATTACCCTTTGGATCATCACGCGCTCTTTTTGTTGAGCATGGATATATGTTCTTTTATTTAGAAGGCATTAATCCTACAGAATATATCCATAATATTCGAGTGGTCAATAAAATCTCAACAACAAAATAACTGTAGAATAGTGAAAATATTTTTCAGTGCAAAATTTATGTTAAATACCATAGAAGTAGAGACACAAATTATATACTAGTATAAATAATATAGTTGAGAATATAAGACAGAAAGTTAAATCAATCTGTATTGAGATCTTTTGGTTTGGTTTGACAGAGATACGAGGAATAATTACAAAACCCACGTTCGACATATACTAAAAATTACAGCTGGGAGAAGAGCAGAAGGACCATTTTGCTTTCCTCCACCCCTTCGAAATAATGTAATCATAACATTTCAATTTTTTCCTCAGATTTTAACTAAGGTAAGTGGAAGCATTTTCTACACGAGATGAGTCATATCATCTCGGTTGCTACCCATTCGAGAGGATAATTTGAATAAGAGGTGCATTATAAGGCACTCGTTCATCGATCCCTATGTTTTTTAGGGTTGTATCAGATAAGGTTTACATACACACTACACTACCCTCCCAGACCGACTTGTAAGATCTCACTAAATTTGTTGTTGTTGTAGCACCACGGCGCAAGAACTTTGGTACACCCTTCCGAATTGTTTCATGGAAATTCCTCATTACAGCTCTCATTTCATCTCGTGGAGAGAGTTCTTCGGATCTCATCAACGTGGAAAGCAGCTTGAATCTGCACAGTAAGTAAGCAGAGCCATAATTTACGTTTTTTGAAAAGGAAGGAATGCAAGGAAGAAGTCTTTCCTTTCCACTGGTTCTTGAAAGCTATCAATCCGATCCCCGCTTCTCCCTCTGTATCAGATGATGATCCCATGCGAAAACTTTCTCTTTTATTGGCGCCCGATAGGTAGGCTATTAGATTGAGTCGAAAGCATACCAATGCATAAAGGTTCCGATTCGAGCGAGAGCCCAACAATTGGTTTCATCTCGTGAATAAATCATGATCCACGGAATGATAATGCTATTTTATATTTCAGTCGACAAAGAAACAAGTACAGTACTGCTTCGTCTTCCGATTTTAGGGTAGTCATATAGTTAACTCGCATTGTTTTCAGGATAAAATAGACTTTGCTCTATTTTTTCCTTCAAATATTTCCAATTATACAAATTTCAAGGCATACATTGAAGAGATTCAATGTGACAGTAAGCTTCTATCTTTAATTTCTAGTAAGATTGTGTCTCAAAAAGTAATGAATCTCAAAGTTAATATGTTAGATGGCAGTAAACAATTTTAGTTCTCCTTTTTCTCACCATATATAGTACCAACCATAAGCTATATATTTCGTATAACAAATCTGAACCATAAGCAACAGTTCGAAACTAAGCAAGCAGCTCAGAAATTTCCATCGCTTCTGCGATCCACCCATTCCAGCCCACTTCCGCATATGCGATCAACCTAGTGCAGATGCGAGTCTGCATCTGCGGAACACACTCCGCACATGCGCTCCCCCGACTCACTCCCAGACCTCGCATATGCGGCCCTTTAATTTCTCCAAATTTGCGACCTCGCTGGTGCGGACAAAACAATCATACCTGCGATCACTGTCCAGCTTCGTTCCAGTCCGCTTCTGTAATGCCATCCACGCACATGCGATCAAGACTATCTCAAACTTTTGATCTGTTAACCATCCAGAATTCACTCGAGACCCCTGCAACCTCAACCAAATTTATAAAGTCAATTGAAATATCCAACATGGAAAATATTAATGGCAGTTATTATTATATCTAACACGGAATGTATATATACTACAAACTAACGATTTAACTGATAAATTATCTGATCCGACCAATATTTAGTACGCGGTTAAAAAATGGGTTATCCGGCAGATACCATGGCTTATTGGATATGATCGCTCTTGGGAGAATTCTTAGTCTCCCAACCTTGAGGAGTTCCCAATTCGAGCCTTCACAAATGTAAAAATTAAACTCATTAGTCATCCATAGTTATCCATTTTCTAAGTGAATAATGCGGTTCTTATAATCCTTATTCGACTCGTTTTTAAAATGTTCATTATCCAACCCATTTTCTAATGGATAATTAATATGGGTGAATAATTATTTTCTTTTAACTATTTTGCCATGTCTAGTCAAGTTCTTTCACAGTTTTGTCCACCTTCTTTGACATCTTAATGCACTCACAAGTAGGGGTGTACAAATAAAACCGACAAACCGCACCAACCCGATAATCCGGGTCAAACCGAGAAAAAAAAACGACTATGATTTGGTTTGGTGTGGGAAAACAAAAACCGACCATATTTGGTTTGGTTTGATTTTAACTAAAAAAAAGTCAAACCGAACCAAACCAACCCGACATTATATATATAGAAGTTTTAACTATATTTAATGCATAAAAATATTTATGATAGTGTGTAGTTTATAAATATTTCTTAAGCTTTTTTATAGTTTTATCTTTTAACGTATTATTTCAAGCTTGGGCTTATGATTTTTGGATGCTCCAATAAGTTTTATAGTACATAAATGTTAGTAACTCAAATAAATCTTAAACCAAAATCAAATCAATACTAATGCTAATTAAAGACATTCAATTCGATTGTACTATGAATGAAAATAGTGTTAGATATCTATTTTTTTTGTTTTCCCTTTGTTTAGATAAAATGTATAACTTATTTTTCTTTTAGTGGTTAGTCATGTAAATATAATATTTATTAGTCATAATTTTAAATTATGTTTGTTTACATTATGGCTTATTAATAATATTTATTTTATGCGATTTTATTATCTTTATTGTTGAATATTTAAATACAATGCCATGATTCATTGTGATGACCCAAAGGGTCATTTTATGAATTTAGACTCCGTTCTAGGCTTATTAGCCATAATTAATTTTAACTACCTCGATTTGTGTGTGCAATCCGGGCGTGAAACCGGAAAGCTTTTATGTTAAAATGTAAGAAACAATAATTTTTAGAATTACAAAATTTGGTTTTAGTTGACTTGAGTCAACATTTTGAGTAAACGGACTCAAATCTATGTTCCGACGATCCCGAAAGGCTCCGCAGTAAAATTTGGGACCCGGGCGTATGCCCGGAAATAAATTCTGAGGTCCCAAGCCTTAGAAATTAATTTTTTAAAGAAATTGTTTTGCTGAAATATTTATGAAATAATGAAAAGAATTAATGTTTGAAGTCATTGGTATCGGGCCCGTATTTTAGTTCCGGAGACCGGTACAGATTTGTTATGATATTCAGGCCTTTCTTGTGAAATTTGGTGAAATACGGAGTTCGTTTGACGTGATTCGGACATCCGGTTGAAAAGTTATGAACTATAAGTGTTCTTGAGGAAAATAATGAGTTTTGAGGTTTAATTCGTTGTTTTACATGTTATTTTCATGATTTGATCGAAGGAGCAAGTCCATATTATGCTTTTAGACTTGCGTGCATGTTTGATTTAGAGCCCCGAGGGCTCGGGTGAGTTTCAAATAGGTTTGGGTTGTGTTGCGCTCGTTCTTTCTTATGCTTCGACGTCGTTTCTTCAAGCATAAATGATATCATATTGAACAAATGAGCTCCGATTTATGTTTTGAATGAAGTATTAGATCCGTATCGTAATTACGGACCCGTAGCAAAAAGAATCATCGAATTTGGACATCGTATGAGGATTTTATGGCCATTTTATCAAGGTTGCCCAAATTTTTCTGGTTAATTGCGAATTTGCCCCTGACGACGTATTAAAAACTGCACTATTTGCAAATCTTAAAACCAACATATCTCTTTCATTATAAGGTCAAATTGAGTGATTCAAAAGCCTAAATTCATTAGAATTTCACAAGAAACACAAGAAAATCGAGTTTAGGTATCGTTGGGCACGCGAAACGAGACAAAATAGCTGGCAGAAAAATAAACACAAAACGGGTAGACTTCTTCTTCTTCAAATTTTTGAACCCCACNCCCTAGGAACGAATTTCTTCACCAAATATCATCCTCAAGTCATAGGTAATTAATTCTAAACTTTACTCCTTCAATTACCCATTGTTTTTCATCACTTTTAAATCAAAAACTAAGAATTTTCATGGTAAAAATTGAGGGTTTGGGTAGAATTAGGGAATTTTATAAAAATCGAATCTTTACCTTGAATTGAGGTCGGATTTTGAAATTAATTGTATATTTGGGTTCGTGGGTGAATGGGTAAACGTAATTTGGTCCGAAACCCCGAGTTTAGACCAAGCGGGCCCGGGGTCGAGTTTTTACCTTTTTTTAATATAGAAAACTTAGGAAAAATTATATTTTTCAATAAAGTTAGTTCCTTTAGCATTATTTAATGATATTAAGTTAATTTTGATTAGATTCGAGTAATTTAGAGGTGAATTCAAAAGGAAAAGCAATAATTGAGCTGGGGTGGCCTGCGGAATTGAGGTAAGTGTTGAGCCTAACTTTAGCTTGAGGGAATAGGACTCCCCACTTGTTTGTTATGTGAATTGCATGGGTGT